>BLXT01000020.1:145569-157310 GCA_019648995.1 Plakobranchus ocellatus | reverse complement strand
TTTGAAAATACTCTAAATACGGCATTTCTTTGACAGAGGTCTAATTATTGAACGAGAATTACGCTAATCATATCCTTTTTTACCAATGATTTTGATCATTAATTAACAAGCCACTCTGGCATTGTTTGGTATCAATGCAATCGGGAAAACCGAAACTTTCTAAATATAGCACTGTTTTTGAATAGATAAAAATTAAATGAACAAAAAAAAAATATTGTTCAATATCTCCTGAGACTGCATTTTTCCTTTATTTCGCATTGTTGCGGTGAGTTATAAAATGTATAATGTGCTTTAAAATAAAGAAAACTGCATGAAATAGTGTGAAATTTTGTGTGAGTGTTAAGCATGATGTGCTTATTGTGACTGCCAATTTTTGTAGCTCTCGGATAATTTGAACCTACTAGTTGCTATGGAGATATATTCAAAACTTTTAACTCAGTTTTCTCAATAAAACGAGTTTTTTGCTTTTCACGTACCAACCATCTTCAAATGCCCATAGCTCAGCCAAAAAGTATCCAATTGACATAAACTTGGTGTCAAATTAAAGCTTAAGACCTGAACTATACAATGGTATAAATATCTCAAAACAGCCCGAGGGTACCTTATGCCCCGTTTTGACAGAACGCGTCACATTTGTTTCTTCACTAAAAATTCTGCTCCAGTATTCTTTCTTTTTTATTTTATTTAGCTTTTGTTTACCATGTAGCATAATGTATGCCTTTGCTCATCTTAATTTATGCCAACATATCGCATATGTGCCTCTTTTTTTTTTTGTTTTTTTGTTTGCAAGATTTTGCTTGTGTGTGAGACTTGATACTTTTTTCGTTTTTTTTTTGTTTTTTTATAATAGCATTCTATTATCATGTTTCAGTCCGGGCCAAGTCAGATTTTCGATGCTCCTCTGTGTCCACCTAGCACTAAATGGGTAGCTACGTCTCTTAAGACCCGGCGAAAGTAAAAGCGACGAGGAAAGCAATGGCAAATTATCTCATAAAACTGTATGCCAAGAACGATCAGGACCCTGCTCCTGGTTCCCCGATGCTTGGAATAAGCGTGGGACCCATTATTATTATTATCGTGTTTGTGTGTAATCTTGTGGTGTTGTGAAAGAAAGCGCACAAATTTGAAGTTTTTTCTCTGTTTTCATAAATAATTCATTGTAAATGCCAAACGTAGGTTTTATGCCCAACAAACTTATTTATTATTTCAAACAATGTGCTAGGTAACTTGACTGGACTATTTAAGAACCTGGAGTTTTTCAAAAAGAATCACTCCATGTTTAAAAATAAACACCTTTGTAAATTAGTGCCAAAGTTTCACTTTTAGTTTTAGGTGTTACCAGCACTGTTAAACTGTTACAACTATGCTCCATCTATCCTGTATTTTTCAAGGACGAACAAGAAATTTGCATTAATGCAAGGCAAATCTTGTTAGCAATTTAGAGTATATAGTTGGACAAAATTCATAACAAAGCTGCATAAAAAAAACTGCTTTTTTAATAAAAACCATTCATCAACGAAATGGGTTAAAAAATGTGGTTTCTCTCTCCGATGGAACGGACAGTAAAGCAGCCAGTTCATGTTTAAATGAGTCGAACTTGCTGTACTGGTAGACTTTTGGGAACTGAAGGATGACGGCCGTAAGACTTACATCGCCTGTGTTCGTGCATTAATCAAGGAATCGATCAAGGAAACAATATAATGATTGATACATGTTTGTGATTAAACCTGCTTCCTTTATTCTCCAGGCTGCATGACATCTATGTTGTACAGTGTCATGTCCGTCAAAGGAGTTTTTTTTTAAAGCCTTGAGGAAATAATTGAGTGTGTGTGTGTCTTTGTGTGTGTCTCAATTGGCTTTCACGTTTGGCGATCGTTTAGAGTTAGCCCTCGTTGCGTTGAAAAAAAGTTAAACGAGCACGGGTGGGAGTGTGACCTTGCTTTTATCCAAATATAGGCCTCCAATTCTCTTTTTAATGGATTTTCAAGCCATGACTCTCTATATATACAGAGAGAGAGAGAGAGAGAGAGAGAGAGAGAGAGATGTGTGTGTGTGTGTGTCTAAGGATGGTAAAAAAGACATGATGTGTTATCGAGGATGGCGATACAGTTATATTACAACTAACCAAGTAATCTGGTATCAAATAGAACAAGGAGATTTAAATCAATAGAAATACAATCTATGTAAGGCAGTTTCGATTAAAGACCACGGCGAAGTTGCAAATGTAATCTCATTCACATCAATAACTGTATAGGCAGAGTTTGAAGCTTAACTACTTTAATTTGTATCGTAAAACTTTATGAATGGCAAAGACGTCACTTACAAACTGCCAAACTATAATGCATACTTTCTTTCACTTATGAAAAATTAATGAGTACTTAATATTGCTTATTTTTGTTTTAGAATATTTAATTAATCAGTTAAATAACCGTGGAGAAATCTTTTGCAATAGTTATAAATGAGAGAGAGGAAAGAGAGAGAGAGAGAGAGAGAGAGAAGTATCTCACTAGCTGAAAAATTTTACGCGTCTGTTTGTATGAAAAAAGATTGGCTTGATCTCGCCGCCTGAAACTATGTGACCTAAATATTCAACGGACGTATTTCCCAGTTGCTTGGAAAGGTTTGATCGTGAAGTTTGCTGTGTGCAGCGTCGCCAGTGTTTTTTCTACATATATCAAATGTTCTTTCCATGATGTGCTGAAAACCAAAACACCGTCAAAATATGAAACTAGGAATGATGATGATCCTTATGTTGCTTTCATAGCTTTCTGGAATGTGCACATGGCTGTAGACAATCTGAAAGGCATGTAGTTGAATTCCATCTGACCCCCAAACCAGCAGAGGTCTGAAATATTTTGCGCCTTTCAGTTGTGCTAACAGTTCATCTAAAGTGCTTATAGGTTCTGCGTCGAAAACTGTAAAATTATTCAGCTTTCTAAAGTCAACTTTTCCCTCTACATCACCAGTTATGGGAGGAGCATAATTATGGTGAGTTGCATGGTCTTATTATTTATAACGCGAGCATGCTCTCTACTTTCTTTTCAACGGCTTCTTTTGCGTGTAGTGGAATAGAATATTGTTTGACGATGAAAGGTTTATGGTCTGTCAGCCGAATCTGGTGGTCTATATCTTTGGTTTTCCCTGGTAAGTCACTCATCGCACCGGAGAATTTGGCTTGTAAGTCTTTAGCTTGCCTCTGCTGTGTATAATCTAACTCAATTTGACAGCACTCTGAGGCTGGATCATCTTCGCGCGTACACTCCTCATCTAAAAAAAACTAGACATGCTTCTTATAAGATTTCGTCACGTAGTGCGGATGGTGTTCTCGGTGTAGACCTCTTCAACAAATGTGTATGGTACGTCCAGAGGTCATTGCCAATTTAACAGACATGTTGTTGCTGCTCGCGACAGTCTGAATAAATATGGTATAGGCCTTGGTAATGCATATGTAGATTGTTACCATTCTTAGGTAGTAGTATGATTACTTGGTCTCCTTTGCGAAATTTCCGAAACTTGGTTAACATGTTTTTACTTTCTCTATTCTTTTTCTTCTTTATGCGCAAGAGTCTAAGACCAGAAATATCTCCAAAACAATTGGGCTTTATCCCTGATAAAGGGACTAGAAATGCAATAATCACTTTGTCAATGCTTATGGAAAGGTGCATAGAAATGGATCTCCACCTCTGTTTTAATGATTGTTCTAAGGCTTTTGACAAAGTAAGACATGTAGAGCTGTTTCTTATGCTAGAAAAATTAGACATCGATGGGAAAGATCTGAGAGTAATTGGAAATTTACACTGGGATCAGACTGCATCTGTAAGAATTGAAGGAGAACATAGTGATTTCAAACCCATCAAAAAAGGTGTGAGGCAGGGATATCTCCTGATCTTTTTAATTTATATAGTGAAATAATCTTAGGGAATCTTGATGGTATTTCTGGCTTAAAAACAAATGGAGAGAATCTTAATAATCTCAGGTATGCAGATGATACAGTTTTAATAGCAGAATGTGGCAAACAACTTTAAAAACTTCTAGATACTGTAGTTTTAGAGAGCGAAAGAATGGGCCTGTCTTTGAATGAAAAGAAAACAGAATGTATGGTCATCTCAAAGAAATCCTCTAACCCCAAGTGCAATCTCGTTAGCAAAGGTGAAAAAATCAAACAAGTTACAACATTCAAATATCTAGGCTACCTGATAACAGCAGATGGCAGATGCACAAGTTTTAGTATGACAACCAAAATAAGGGTAATTAAAACATATATATGGTCAGTACATTTGTATATGGTTATGCGTATTGGACAATAAACAAAGAAATAGAGAAAAAACTAGAAGCAGTAGAGATGTGATTTATCGGAAGAATGATGAGAATATCATGAACGAAAAAAGAGTCCAATGAACTGGTTCTGAAAGAGGCTAATCTCGAGCGATCATTAATTAAAAGAATAAGACAGAGGCAACTACAATTTTTAGGCCATATTTGCCGACATAAGGGTTTAGAACACTTAGCAATCACTGGAGAGATTGAAGGCAAACGCAGTGGAGGTAGACAGAGAATAACTTTTATTGAAAATCTTAAGTCATGTGCACTAGGCAAGGGTAGCAATAACAACTTAATAACGTGAACTGAGAATAGGTATGAGTGGAGGAAAATGATCGCCAATGTCGTTTCCAAACAAGG
Organism: Plakobranchus ocellatus; assembly: GCA_019648995.1. Taxonomy (NCBI): domain Eukaryota; kingdom Metazoa; phylum Mollusca; class Gastropoda; family Plakobranchidae; genus Plakobranchus; species Plakobranchus ocellatus. The sequence continues at coordinate 152,630 of BLXT01000020.1, read as the reverse complement.
TACCTGATGATGATGATGATTCTTTTTCAGGTTCTGTTCTGCATTCTGCGATGCTATTTCACATGCATTCTTGATATCTTGCTGCGGTTGTCACGTGTACTCCTGGACATTATTCCTCTGATCTGTTTTCCGCTCCTTTGATCCATCCTGCTAGAACATCTGTTGGCCCTCGGACTTCTCTACCAAACATCGACTTAAAGGGCGCGTATTTCGTTGACATTATTCGGCATCTCTCTATGCAAACGAAACTGCTGGAAGCAACAGCACTTATTCCAATCGTCAGGCTTCTCCTCCATCAGTTTGATCAACATTTTGTTCAGTGACCCGTTGAGTCGTTCTACCATTCCATTCGATTGTAAGTGGTATGGAATTGAAGTCATTCTCTCCACTCCCATCATTGTCATGGCTTCTTGCATGGAGTTTGACACTAACTACCTACCGTTATGTAATATTACTTGCATAATAACACTAATCTGGTGGAAATGCCGGACAGGGTTTCTACAACTTCTCTGGTACTAATACATTGAAGTGGGACTGCCTCCGACTATTTCGTCGCAACGTCCACCAGTGTGAGGATAAACCTATTCCTGCCTCTTGTGAGGTTCAGTGGGCTAGCTATGTCTATTGAGACTTTATTGAAGGATCTTATATTATTTCTGATTATTCAGTCGGCAGCCATTGAAGTCTGTTAGAATAACCTTGGCATCTATGGCATTATCTGACCTAATTGCTGATATCTGGCATCATCTTTGGCTATGAAAATCTGCTGCCAACTCTTTTCTTTGTCGCTGAGACTCCCATATGGCCAGCGGTAGGGACATCATGGTAGATTTTCAGTTTCCCTGAATTTGGTAGGGACAACTATCGGTGCGTCATCACTTCTATTTAAGACACGTTTGTAGACCAAGCAATGCTTGAACAAATACCTGCCCCCTTTCTTTGCCAGTTTCTTCACACCATTCAACGTATCATCACTCTTTTATGGCTTGTTTGAACTTTTCGTTAATTATATGCACGAATGTCTGATGGTCTAGGTTTGCTTCTGCTACCATGCCGTACTGATTGTTAATCCCTACGTCTGTCCTGTTTCCTCTGTTAGTATCTCCATAAGTCTGCCATGACTCTCCATAACGGACTCTTTGTATTGTATGATGGTTTTGTTTGCTCTACTGTCACTTTCATCATCTCTTCTGTCATGACCGTCGTCATCTTTGTGTGTGGGAGGTATAGTAACTTGTCATCTACTGCTGATACGTTCCCCAAAATGATGTCAGCAACTGGGTCTGTAGTTGCAAAAGCTATCACTCTGCCTGTAAAGAACGGAGTCTTAATGTGTGTTTTACTGTTTTGGCTATCTCCAGCTTTGCGGCTGAGCCGTTAAATAATTTGCAACATTCATAGTTGCCAGTGTGGTCCTTTTCACTAGTAATCTTTTCTTGATGCCTACAGTAGAACACCCCGTGTCTCTAAGTACTGTGTATGACTTGTTGATGAAGGACCCCGAAAATATCTGCAATGGACGCTTTGGCATTAAAATGTTTGCAACTGTCATGGATAGTGATTGTAAGTTTGTAAGCACAATTTGCGGACTGGTTTGTTCCGCCTTTACCAAGACGCCTTCTGCAATTGCTATAATTGTTGCTTTCTCGTTGAGAGCGGGTCTGGTATGGAGAATCTATACTGAAGGTATCACGTCTATTGTAATCTGACAGTCTTCCTTTACCACGCAAATTCTCGTTCTGCCTGACTGTAGGGTACCTTCATTCTTGCCTGCTCTTTGGTACTTGCGTTTCGCCATTCTTTTGGGTCCCTCGTGCTTGTATTCCGCCAACCTCTTGGTGGACCACTGGATTGGGATCTTCACTTCTATACATTGGGCGCCCTCTATCGTTCGTATCCCAGTTGTCTCTCATGGTAAATCTCGCATTTCTATCTTTGCCTGAAGGCCCTGCTGCTACATTAGCTATAGATACCTTTTCCCTTACGAGCAAAATATCTGGGTATGCTGATCTATATTTTGCGGCCATATCTAGCGAATCTTCTGCTATGCATTTCGTGCTTCTTTCTTTGAGAAAATTACAATCTTACTGTTATATCTAGACAGCTGGCCTCTGATTACCAAATTTCGCAGCTCTCCAAAGTTTCCTTTTGTAACCCCTGCTAGCTTCGTGTATCTCTTGAACATCATCTTTGCCTTGGAAATGAACGCCTCTATATTCTCACTCTGTAGTGGCATGCTTCCTGAATTTTTCATTATAAGCATCTTCAGTACACAAATGTTTTAAGTACAGGTAAGTCTGTTGCGGTTCCAAGAGCGTTTATAAAAGTTTGATGGTGTCGCCCGTTAGTAGGTTTGATAAGGCAATGAACTTATTTTCGTCGCACCAGTTATAATTACTTATGTTCATTTCGAAGCAGCACAAAAAACTATCGAATGACTCTTTCTCCGCGTTGAAGGCAACTCACCTGAGAGACAGGTTCTCTGTTTTCAGTGCTGAGCTCGAGGGCTTAGCCACATAAAAATTTTGCTATCTACAGTGATAGCCTGTCAGCTTTACAGGCTATTCAAACACAAATTTCAAAGTTAAAGATATCAGACGCCTGTACAATCTAATCCGCAAATTTTCACCCTATGTTCACATCTCTTTTGTCTGGATTCCTGCTCAGTAGGTATCTGAGGGAATGAGACAAACTTGCAAAGGCGGATCTAAATAGAGCATCATGCTCGGGAAAAACTCATCCGATTTTAAACCTGAAGTAAATGCTTACATCTACACCATTTGGCAAGAAAATTGGGATGCGTAGGGGGAAACAAGCTCGAAGAAGTATTCCCCAATTTGGGAGAAGACCTCAGTAAAAGAGGTGATGGTGCAGGTAGAAAACGAGAGACGGTTATGTGTAGGCTTCGGGTGGGCCACACATGGCTCACTCAGACCTATCTTTTATAAAATGAGGAGCAGCCTTTTTGCTATGCCTGTGACAGCCTTTACATTGTCCGGCATATTTTAATTGAATGCACAGACTTTCAAGCCACCAGGAGTAAAAACTTCAGTGTAACTGACATGTACAGACTTTTTCGAGAGGTCAATGCCTCAGTGTCTACAGAAATATCTGAGGCTTTGTGCAGATTGCTTTTAACATTTTTCTCCATATGTTCCGTTAAAAATTTTAACGGATTTTTATCTTTGTTTTAATTTGCTTGAGCATCAGATGAAAGCCCATGAGAGAGAATGAATGAACAGAAACCCTTAGATCACCGCTTAATGTGGACTGGGTATACCAATTATTAATCAATCCATCAATTATGTATATAAAATTCTGCCCTTATTTAAAAAAAAACGCATTTAAAGTTTGATGGTTACGAGAAAATTGGGAAAAACCGTGTTATCTGTATCAGCTCTAATTTTTAATGCAGTTCTAAAATTTTTATCACCATGCGGGTCGTTCTCTCTAGGTAAGTTTCAACTCAAGAAACGTGTGTGTGTGTGTGTGTGTGTGTGCTTGTGAATGCGATTTCAGTTTTTTTTATTAAACTAAGGCTAAATTTTTAAAATTAGAAACCCGTCTATGCCACATGCGGGTTTATTTTTTTTACTAAAGTTGTGATACATGGATCGGGAACATTTTGATATTAAAAAAGAAGACTGCATGTGCCACCTGCAAATTTGCAAATTAGCAAGGACAATAACAACACAAGAGCATTTTTATTTTTAAAAATCGCATATGCCCCTTGCAGACTTTTTTCAATTAACTTCTTATACCTTTTCATAGACTGCTTTTCACGAAAGAAACCTCACCTACATTATTTATGCCTTTCTTTAGGAAAAATCAGTCACATCAGACATTGAAACAAAGAGCAATAGATATTGCTAATGCTGTTCGCACACATTTCGTTTCAAACTTAGGCTGAATGCATCTTACTGAGTGAAATAAAAACATTTAAAGCGTCAATAATACTGCTTTGACACTAATCAAGTGAATAAAGATTTATCCTTTAAACTAAACTTCAGATCTAGTTGGATAACACCCGTTCAACATACAACTGAACACCAGTGGATCTTAATCATTTTCTGGCAGTTTGCCAGTGAAAGGAAAAAAAAACTTTGCTTTTCTGTCTTGTTTATTCTATGTTATGTAATATTAAGCAGCAGTAGACGGAAGATTCCAAAACCAAATCTGATAAAGAAAGCATATTATGTCGGTGTACTTGAATATAGCACGATCAAGTATTAGCGCACATTGTTCTTTTAAACACATATACGTTAATTGTACATTATGAAGTTATTCTTGTGACTGTTATGATGAAACCATTAAAGTGCTATTTATATGTACTGAGTGTCGTTTTTTTCTCCTCTCAAAGCTTTATGCGGTGCGCGATTCGATTTTTTTGTAACTTTTTTTTACGGTTTAAGAACATAACAAATCAATTCGGTTTTTGGAAACTAAGCATTCCAAGAGAAAAGACCCATAGATAAATTGCTGTCCTCATATCTCAAGCAATATTTGTAGAAAGCAGTTTTTCTTTCCTCGAAGACTTCACTGTCTTCCTCTTTGGTTGGTACGTTTAACAAGCTGAGCAATGAATTTTCTTTGCTAGCCGAAGTCTAAGAACCAGTAGTGCTTTTTTAATGGACTGCCGAATATCAAAGGGAATAGAAACCCCGCATTTTGCTTTCCTCGTACATTTGCCGCCAGACTCTGGTCTCAGGTGCATTTTTCTTAAAGTTTTTTTCCTTTCGCCTTTTCTCGTCTAAATCCCTCTCTGTTTGGTTTTCCTCAACCTAGTGCGCCTCTTGCTGCTGCCGATGGAGTTGTGATTACAACCTCTGCAATGGATTGTGCGCAAGTTGTGTAAAATTGTATACTGAGATGGAATACGACATGCATGCCTTTGTAAGAAAAATACAACCGGAATCCCTGCATGGTCACCTAATTCAGATTTGCTGCTTTCTGTGATTGTCTCTAGCAACGCTGTTGGCCGCTGGGGTACAACTCTACAAGGTCAGGAATAACAGCTTGAAGAAGTTCTGCAGGTGTAATGCTGTTACTAATAGTTGCGGATGTGGCGCTGTCACTAGTTGTTGCAGAATTAGTATTGTCATGAATTATTGCACCTGTAGACTACCGCTAACTGTTACATGTGTGGAACTGTTACTAGTAGGTGTAGCCGCATATATCGCAATTTTACTAGTTGCTGCAGGTGTAGCACTGTCGTTAGCTGTTGCATGTGTGGAATTGACACATGTAGCTGTAGCTGCACATGTGGAAATGCCACTAGTTGCTACAAGTGTAGTACTATCGCTAGCTGTTAAATGTGTGACACTGTCTCTAGTAGCTGTAGCTGCATAGGCCTATGTGGCAATGTCATTAGCTGCAGCAGGTGTAGCACTGTCGCTAGCTATTGTATGTGCAGCACTGTCGTTAGCTGTTGCATGAGGAGAACTCTCACTAGTTTATGCAGGTTAGCGCTGTCTTTAAGGACTGTAAAAAATAGCACTGTCTCCAGTAAAGAGGTGAAGAAGAGCTGCGGCACAAGCTTACCTGTCCTCTGTAGAAACCTGCTATCAGAATGTACACTTATCTTTTCTAAAAAAAAGTATGGTGCAAACACATTCACTACGTTTAAGTGACCAAATTGAATCATGAGAGAAACCAGGTAAAAATATACAGATTCCATATTAGTAGTCCTGACGATTACATTTTAACGACAAGTAAAAAAAGAAACAAAACGATTAGGCACTAAGTGAGTCCAAGCGAGGATCGGAACATAACTCTGTGATCATGAATGTGCATCCTAACCATTAGACCATAATATCTAAGTTAGGAAAGAATGTATGCCAGTACAGAAACTAAGGAAAATTATTGATTGAAACTTTTCTGGAATATTTTTTATAATATTCTGATTAAAAGAGATTTGAAAAGAAAACAATAAGCGCCCTTTGATTCTTTTTTTTCTCAGACTTATTCTCTGTATTTTACATAAGACTAGGCTTAGATGAACACAATCACTACACAAAACAGTTTTGAGTGCTCAAGTTGCGTGAGATGAATTTGAAATCCAATGTATGATCTAAGCGAAAAAAAAATAATGATAATAATAATCATATAACGTGTGACTTTTACGTTCATGTGATGTCTTGCGACTTGCTTTTTGTCGATGATTTTTAAAGAAAGATTATTTTTCTTGTACGTAGATCTAAATTGATTAATAAAATCTTAATAGCCCGATTGACTTTTGGGAAACGTAGCCTTGAACATGCGGCAGAAAAGGATGTTTTGATTACTGTCAATGTGTTACTATCATGGCCTACTAAATAAAAGGCCTTGGCAACGAGACCGGAGCCAAAGAATGCGGAGGCGAGTTATCTAGACCAAAGTTCGCGAAAGTAACTAGGTAAATAGAAGGGAGACAAAGACTTGGTAAGGTACTGGCTACTTATAATAACAGTTTTTTATTTTGTTTCCCGATTCTTATTACCCTGTGTATATCCTTGTTATGATTGAACGGAAGAAGAGTCAACCGCCTGAAAATTAATCCAATTTAACTGATACTGTAATAAACAAAGGATTGAGAAGTTATGCTTGAGACAAAAATGAGATATAAAAAGTAGTCTAACAAAAATATATTGAACTCACTTCATGCGTTTCCTCTATGACAGCTTTGACACCTTTTGTTTTGGTTCTTTGTCAGAGGGAAGGTTTGTTATGTTGCACAAATTGTTGAAGAGGATGTTTCTCAAGGCAAAACAGTGATGTTTGTCCATTTTAAATCCATAGTATTGGGAGATTTCCATGAATATTTCACTGAGGGAATTTCTGCACACCTTTTCACATACTGACTGGAATATCATATAACAAAAAATGGTCCACTGACACGCTGAGTCTCCTGCCTGAACTAGACCCCCTCTGCTTAGAGACAGAGTAAAAGCGCCGAACTTTTCAAAATATGAACAACTATCCTCCACTACTTCTTTGTCTTTTCTAATGACGCATCCAGCAATATACACAAGACTATATTTCACATCATCTTTTACAGAATGCTCCATGTTTGGAAGCTCCTC
>BLXT01000020.1:41795-55044 GCA_019648995.1 Plakobranchus ocellatus | reverse complement strand
CCCCCCCCTCCCCCCCCCCCGCGAAAACGAATTTTAGAAAAGCTGCAAGCGATTTCAAGCCCTCGAAAGCTAATTTAGAAATTTGATCATAAGTAGATTGTAGGGAAATTTATAAGAAAATGTTAGCTAAAAAATATACTTACCAAAAGCTGGTTATTCCCCTCATGACGTATCATTCCAGATTGAAAAATAAAGATAATGGGCATCTAACTTACTTGAAATATATATTTTTGTCTGTTACATCTTTACAACTATATATGCTAAGGTCAGAACTGAAGTCTCAAAATGAAATGATTTACGATTTCAGGACCAGATATGAAACAACTGAAGAATTCTGAAGTCATTGTCAATGGTTAGTTTGAAGTACATGTAATCCTTAGTTTATTTCCATAAATTTATGAAATCAGCAATTGACTTTGACATAATTTCCATTGCTTCTCTCGATTCTTTGATTGATTCTCTACCTTATTATTTTCCAGATGTATGCCTTTCTTTACCTTCTTAAAGGTTTGTGATAGTTGCAAACATTTCTTCATTCTGCTTTTTCCTAACTTCCCTACTATCAAAACGTTAACAAACTTGAGTTTACCATACTATTCTATTCCTTTCATTTCCTTCATGTGTCTGTGGTCAGTCTCCGTCAATCGAAAATAAACAATATTTATTATTAATGCCCGTAAAGAAAAAATACAATAACGCCAAGACCAAATTATTCTCATAGCAATATTTATATTCATTTGCAGAAAATAAGATTGTCTAACATGAATATGCCAGCACATTTAAAATATATTACACCTTAATTCACATACTAAATCATAGAAATTCCCATAACATCACTAGAGGCTGTATATTTAATGTCCAAAAGATACAAAAAAGTATCTCCCTAATAACTGCCATTAGGGCAATACCATCATTTACCAAATCTTAACGACTGTCAGGCTTAGGACTTGAATGCAGAAGAACTTTTTCAAAGGCGCACTCAAATTAGTCAAATACTCAAAGTCTAGCTCATACAAAGAAAGGAAAGGTAACATGAAAAAAAAAAACCACAGACAGGTCTATATAATATAAAGGCCAAAAATATCTAATCTAGATTGTTATGGAATATAATTCATTGCAAATATGAGTTTGTGATATGAAAAAGAAAATATATTCCCCAGTAAAGGTCTGAACTTGCCAGTCAAAAGTACATAATCAAATAAAAGACCTAAGGCCTCATTCTTTTCTGACATGATGTCCATTTTATTCTATAAATATGTGCCTTCAAAGATGGACATTGCCATTCAATATTCTATTTATTCAATAATCTATGAAAATAAATTATTATCTTTTCAACAATGCTGGTTTCCAAGCTTTATAATTTACATAAATTTTGGCTTTCCATCTGCCAAAGATCTAGGGTCTAGATCTAATCTGAACCTCCATAGCCCTAGTTTGAAGGCATAGGCAGGCCTTTCGCTCTCCTTATAGATCTAGGGGTAGATTTGGGTTGGCACCATCACTGAGAAAGGGTCAATTCAATTGGAAACTGATTTGCTACACTATTTTGGTTTCTGACATGTCAATATGAGAGAAATAAAGTAAGAGTGGGTGTCAATATAGACGAACGTGTTTACTAACAGTTAGATAGGGAAAATTTTATTGGACTTAGAATAGAATGTCGATAGAAGTGAAAAGTCGAAAGAAGCACCGTATATCATTAATTTTCTCACTCTTTAATATCAGCATAAGTTGCACAGTTTCATCACAATAAAAAATACATATATGTTGCATATATATGCAATGAGATTTAAATTCTAATATCTTTGATCATTATATTTCTTTTTCTTTTGGACGACAATTGTCTAATCTCAAAAATAATAATTGTGGCCCCAAAACATATTTCTAACAATAAGAACAAAAAAATGATACCTGTAAACAACTCATTCCAAACTTAATCATAGGATAAAGTCAAAATAACAGAGGTAGTGTCAGGTATGAGGAAGATAAAAAAAAGAAGCTTACACAGACAATCAAAGATGCACAGCCTGTCATATATGACAATTTAAACAAAAACAAAAAACTAATCATAAGTTATAAAGTAAAAATTCTCCAATACTGAGGATAACTGTATCCAATTATCATAAATGTCTCATGATCCATATAACTTTCACTTTATTGAAAGGCCTAACACTCCATACTGTGCGGTTTGGAACAGGCCTGACACACAAAATCTGCCAAGCTTTGGACTGTCCTGAGATGCTGAATCTGAAGCTTTTGAAATCCTATTTTTTTTTTGGTTTTTTATGATCATTTATAACTGGGCTTCTCTTCAGCATGATGGTTTCAAATCAAGCCTTTGATTTACTAATGCTGAGTTATATATCTGTACCATATAATGAGAGCCCACCACCGTTTTGTTTCCAGTGAGTCTGATTATGGAAGGGATACAGAGATTATTCACTACAGCCTTAAAACCAGCTTTAAGTCTACAAAGTGTGATGAATATTCTGTCTGCTTGGGTATAATTATTTCATTTAGGCCCCATATTCCTTAAAAATGTTTGTGGCTATAACAAGCCTTTGGATGTCACTGGTTCCCTCATAAATCTCTGTGATCCGTGCATCCCTGTAGTGTCGTTCCGCTGGCATGTCCGTGACATAGCCCATCCCTCCTAAGATCTGGATGGCCTGCAATATTCAACAAAATACACAACTCATTCAATATCAGAAGGCCCATAAATATGTGCAGAACAGTAATTGCTCTAAAAAAAAGAAAAAAGAAAAATAATTTTATACAAATCATTGCTCTTCTTACAGTTTTTGTAAATTTATTGTCTCATTAAATGTTACTCAATATTTGAATTTAAACACATCTTTTTTTTTTAAACAAATTGAAAAAGATTCTTTTAAAATACAAAGAAAAATTATATGAACGTTTTTTAGTGTGATCTGTTTTCTTGTAAGGAAAAGAGTTATAAAATCCCAATGGCTGTTGTTAAAACTCACACTGTGTGCATTAAATGTTGCAGTCTCAGATGCAGCTAATTTGGCCATGGCTGCTTCCTGAAAGTGATAAAAATATTTTTGCAACATATAATCATTTATTGGTTCATTAATCTGAGGCAAAGGAGCAGCAACACTTCATTCTCATAAGACAACTCAAAAGAGTTGTATTAATTCAATCCTTATCTAGATGTAGATCTACTTTACATTTATAAATTCTTCTAAATGACCTTTTCAGCCCTTCTTTGATGAATTTTCTGTCCCAACAAATTGAGGCAAAATTTATCATATTGTAAGTGGAGAAATGAACATTTTGTTTCATGAAGGCCAACCCATATCTTATTTACTAAAAGAGGAGCTCACAGCCTGTAAAGCTGCAAGCCATTTTGATGAGCTTTGGAAAAAATATACTCAAATCAGTTATGCATAATGGCTCAATTTTATTCTTTCTTTCTTAACTCAAACATAATAAGTATTCATCTAGCATTAGAACCAACATTCCTTTAAACCTAAATTCATACCCACAGAAAATTTCAAAATTTCAAACTGCAAAATCCATCTATTATTTTTAGTTTTGTTTTTGTTTGTTTAAGTACGATCCAAAACCAACAACAGATTTTGAGCAAACAGTATCCTGGTTTAAGATCTTCCCAGATGCTTTTCCTTACTTCACAAAAAAAAAAAATATTAAAATCATGATTTCTCATTCTTTTGATGTTACTTGTAATACTCCTACCATTCTCTTTTAACAAAATCTATAATTGAATTCATGTATGTAATTCCCACCTCAACTTTATGACATCTCCCTTTTTTCCTGCCTGTCAAGACAGACAACTAAATTTTAGAAGTCTATGAGGAAAAAATATAAAATGACATAAAAAAGATTTTCCAAAGACAAAATTGTCAATAAATAAAGGTCACATGCACAAAAATTTCTTTAAAAAATGTAAAGCTTGACAAAATTGATAAATAGACATGTACAATTCAAAGACTGAAATTAAGCTTTATAAAAAATTGTTTCATGAGCCCTAACTTTGCAGAGAACAGACCTTGGTGAAGCTCTTGCCAGCATCTTTTAACATGGCTGCTTTCCAAGTCAGGAGTCTGGCACTTTCCAAGCGAGTCTCCATGTCTGCTATCTTCATCTAGAGATAAAAAAAAATCAAATTAGCATTGAAAGAATCCAAAGATTTCAAATTGCATAAATCAATGATTACATGATTTGCAGCGGAAAATCATCCAGGCTAAGACTAAGAAAATGAAAATAAAAGGTAAACAATGCAAGTGTGTTTTAAAAAGATTTTAAGTTTGTTTTCATTATTAAATAAATCCTCGCTTTTGCTTGTTTCTTATAGCACAATGCACTAAGTATGTGAAACATCTTGGCTCTCATAGAATAGGTGCTGGTTGCAAGCTTGAATGATTGCCCTACCAACAATAATCTTAATACAAGCCCCTGCCCCATAAAGAACTCTTACAAGATTGAGTAGTTGTAAAACAGCTTAAAGAACTGATTTAATTATAATAATAAACAAATGAATTCAAACTTAAACAAACCTGCTCACTTAATACCTTTGAAAAGTGTTCTATGAGAGGATAGTTTGTTAAAATGAAAACAAGAGAAATCACATGACTAATTGAAAATGATAACCAAAAAAAAGGAAGAAGTTGCAAGACATGAAAGATACCAAAGCTATAAAAGCATTTGGAACCTTAAACAAAATTTTATCCAAAAAGGAAAAAAAATTCATACCTGGACAGTTTGCATCTTGGCTATAGGCATGCCAAATGAATTTCTTTTCAATGCATAATCCACTGCACAATCAAGAGCAGCCTAAAGAGAAATAGAAATACAAAACAGGAAAAGTAGGTTAAGGCCAGACTTCTGTAAAAATGAATTCATAAAGAGATTTAGTATCATAATGGTGTCGATATGAGTCGTTTAAAGCGAGAGATCACACAGCTTGCCTATAACATCTCAACTTTTTTCAGCTTGCCACCCCTTCAAGAAATCTGGACAGAAGCTTGGGGATGCATCTCATGTTTTTGGGACATAAGGGCTTTTTACTTAATTTGCTTTAATAAAAGTTTTCAAAATGTTATTTTTCATTTTAAAGATCAACCTAAATGTAAAAAATAAAAAAGAGCTTTGACAGATAAATTTTTTTATTGCTTCAGTTTGTTTTCAAAATGTGAATATCTTGGCTCAAAACACCAGTTTCTGTTTTTCATCATTGATGAGATCATACAAAGTCAAACTGTAAGACAAAAAATATGAAATTTTATGATTTGCAATTCTGGAATCCAATGGATTGGCTTAAAGACATTTTCTTTCATATGGCAAGAATAATAATTTTACTTGCATTGCTGACACAATTTTTACCTGTGCAATTCCAAGGCCTTGAGCTGCAATGCCTATTCTACCAGCATCCAAAGTTTGCTGAGAAAAAAAAAACAAAACATCTAATATACTTCTTATAATGCATATTCGAAATAAGTTTAAAAGAAAAAGAAAAAAAAAGTTCTATACGCTATTTCTTCTGTTAATCTGATCAAAGTGCATTACTCTAAAAAATCAAACAGAAATATAAGATGGCTCGATATAAACCCCCAAAATCAGATTTTTCAAAGTTAAAAGGAGAAATTTTAGCCTCTCCTGGAAAGAAAAACAAAACCTGTTTAATGAGAAAATGGCTCAATTCCGAAACTCAGTCACCACAAAGCATGAAAAACTGTTGTAAGTTGACTGTGACATAAAATCCCTCAAGATAATAAAGAGAAACAAAAAGGCCAGAGGTTGGATGGTTAAGACATCATACAAGTTGAAACAAATTGTATACAGGGGATGAGTTTAATGAAGGCAATGGAGCATAGTTTTTTTTAAATTCGAACTGCTGTTGAATAACCGTAATCCTGCCCTCAATATATAAAGGCTTCAATAAAGCATTGTCAAAAATACCTTATCACCACCCCACTTGTCGCCCCCATCATTATGCTTGCTTTTGATGTTCTTCATAGAGACCTCCAGCCCAAACTAGTTATTTATCGAAGAGCAAAAATTTCAAATAAATTCAAAGAAATTTTTTTCAGCATACCTCACCTTCTTGGAGCATCTCCTTTATCAAATTAAGTGAGATAACTAATTTCATTTCTTCAATCAACTTACAAAAAAATCAATAAACAGAGCAAAATACATTACATGTACACAAAATAAACGAAAAATAATACAAGAAAAAGAAACGTCTCTAAGAATATTTGTTACTCTCTCAACCTAAAAATGCAGAATATGTTATTTGATTTCTATACCATAGCAATCTTGAAGCCCATCCCAGGTTTCCCCAGCAAGTTCTCCTCTGGAATTTCACAATCTTCAAATATAAGGTAACAGGTAGATGTTGCCTTGATGCCCAGCTTGTCCTCCTTTTTCCCTAGGGACAATCCGTCTACTGGTTTTGGCACAACAAAAGCACTTATGCCCTATGAAATAGAATTTTTTTTTAAATTAGGTAAATAAATTAAAAGCAAGCAAATAACAAAGAAAACAAATGGCGATACCATGCTCAAAAATATAAAAAATAATAAAAAACAATAGAGCCAAAAATATATATATTCATTAAATGTTGAGTAATTCTAGCTACTTGATAATTGGTTACATCAGGAAATGCACAAAATAGCAATTTTTGAAAATGCATTTGCGATAACAGCAATACTGGTCAAAATATCCATGGGTAGTGGTGGTGGTAGTAGTAGTCGTAGTAGCAGTAGTGCTGGGAACAGTGATAGTAAAATAGTGATAAAACTATTAAAACAACAACTAAAATAATAATAAGAATAATAATAAGAATAATAATAATAATAATAATAATACAATTAAAAGCATTTTTTTAATGAAAACAAAGGTATGATATAGTGTACCAACAAAACAAAATAATTAAAGCAATAAATTCTTGAACCAGAACAGAATTATGAAAGTAAGGATTGTCACCACAAGCTAATGGAAAAACGGACAATAAGTTAAGAGTGGACCTTGAATAACTTGAATGAGGGAAAAAAAAGATTACAAACCTTGTGTTTTAGACTCTTGTCTGTTGTCGCAAACACCTGAAAATGAAAGTATTGTGTAGGAATTATCTTCAGGGCAGATATTTCCTTTTAGTCAGGAACATCAGAAAGAAAATTATCACTCAGAATATGTTTACAAAAAAAAAGGAGCTGCATTCAAGTAAAGCAAAATTGGAAGAGATTTTACATGCATATTAATACAACTGACAAAAAATGTTTGGTTTACTTGCAAAACTGAAGCATCAGTTAAAAAAGAAAGTCAGGATTTGTTGTCCAAAATATCATTTTTGCAAAACAAAACTCCATTACATTTATAGCCTATTTCTCAGTGTGACTGTAGTCACCGTACTTTTGTCTTTCTTAATTTATCAAAGCTTAATGCAGTCATATTTGACAGCCTTGTAAAGTTAACTAGAGCACAAAATATGATCATATTAAGCTTTGGCAGTTACAAAGTTTTCATTTGAATTTGAAAATATCATGATTTCAACATGAGATATACCCTGAACAATAAGTTGCTTGAAGAAATGTGTACACAAAACCATTTTTCTTGGTCCCTAACAGTCTAACATATAAACAAAATCCTTGCAAAAAGAGAGATTTGTAATCGCCTCTGCAGAAGATCCTTGCAGAACTTGGATGTTAAATCACAGCCTCTGGGATAATTTTATTTCCCACACAGGGAAAATTTTAGGACTAAACACAACCATGTATCTCTGTATTCCTTTTCTTGTAGTTCCAGTTTATCCTTTACCGGCCACACTTATCAAACAAAATAGCTTCAACTCTTTTTTGTCTTCCTCTTTATATCAGTCTTTCAATCATTTTCTCTTCTGCCTACTTTCTCTCAATGTATTATATGATGGCTGAGATACCTTTACTGACCTTGGTATTTATATATGCATCAATACTTTATGGCTTTAACAAAAGTAAGACAAAAATCCAACACCAATCAAAGCTGCCCAACAGTTTTTCTAACATTGGCCTTTTGCTTGGAACCTTATCAAGTTTATATGCACTTTAAACTCACCACAGATGCTGCAGCTTCATATCCATTGGTAATCCAGGCCTTTGTTCCATTCAAGGTGTACTTTCCTGACTTGAGCTGGGCTATGGTAGATGCTGCCCCTGCATCACTCCCATTGCCTGCAGGAGAACAACACAACAGCAACACAAGCATTAGAACAATTCTCTTGATGATACAGCTAATGAGCAAAATTTGAGTCATAAAAATGTCACAAGATCAGTGTTCAAAAGTCAGCTTTTGCAATATCTTATATAATTTCTAATACTATGAAATATTTGCTTCTGTGCAAAATTAGTTTGTGTTTTTATCCTTGTAGATGCCATTTATAAAAGGGATTTAGGGGAATACTACATGCTCTTGAAACATAAATTTTATTTTACTAACCGAGGATGCTTTAAAGATGTCTTGAAATTGGTGCAAATAAGTTACACAAATTTGCTATCATTGATATTACCTGTAATTGCATTCTGAAAGTTTTCAACAAAGACAGAACAAGAACTCAAAGGGTGTAAAAACAAATATTCATTGAAAAGTAATATGTCCTAACTAGTCGGATTACACATATATATATAATACAATTGAGCCACAAATAAAAAAAAAAAAAAAAAGTAAAAAGTAACAACCCCATTACCTTTGCTAAGACTCATCTTATCTCTTTACAATTTTCACCATTGCAAAGTTTGCTAAATGAAGTTTCTGGCTAATTCTTTTATATAAAATATTTTAATTGAGACTTCCCACTCATTTGGACTTGTGTTCAGACATAAATTAGCCAAACTAAGGGGAACATACGAAAAGAACTCTACAGTAATTTTGTAGTTTAAAATATTCTATCTTTTCCAGAAAAAAGAAGAGAAAACCCAAAGAGATTGCTGAGAGATTGCTTAGCACAGAACAGGCAGAAACTCACCAGGTTCACTAAGGGCAAAACAACCAACTTGACTTCCATCCAAAAAAGGCTGTACATATTTCGCTTTCTGAGCTGCTGTACCATTTTTCATAAGAGGCCCCAAGTATAAACTCTGTATCAAAGGACAAACATTGAAACAATAACATAATTAAGGTGATGATGCAAAATTAACCAAAAAGCTGAAAAAAAAATAAAATAGCAAATTTCCTGCAGCAATTAACATCACTGAAATTTGGGCCACCAAAACATACTAGTCCTTCGAATTCTAACTGAAAAAAAATAATATCTGCAAATGGGGGGAAATACATTTTTAAATTTTACATATACTTTCATTACTGTTTTAACAACAAAGTTGCTAATATCCATATTCTGCACATATCAATGTCGATATCAGATCTGCCAATCGTAAAGATGTGTTTTCAGGGTCACCAAGGTGCATTTTCGGGACAAAATATAGTTTTTAGGGACACACACACACACACACACATGTATGCAAAAAAAAAATCAGATAGATTATACAGCACATCATACAATCAAAAGTAAACCATCGAATTACAGCACCATCCCCTTTCTAGGTTCAATTAATTCAGTCAAAAGATTTATCCAGAAAAAGCAACTGCCAGAGCTAACTGGTTTGATGTCATAATAACAGTTGGCAAGATACAGAATTGTTTATAATGTGTAAGCAGCCAGAAAGTGATAGAAACTGTTATGATGAGGCAGTCACAATGCCTGATGAAAAGGCTGGCAGGATACAAAACTCTTCATGTATGTAGCTAAATACCTGTAGTTTGAAACCATGTTAGTGCAAGTAAAAACTGGTTTGATGCACTTGGATGGTTGAAAATGTGTCCAACATTTTGTCAATGATCATAATCCATGAAGTGATCTATCCAGCATTGTGCTTCTCTTGCTTTTCATTTTCTCTCTGGTAATTATGACTCACATTCAAATATGTATGGATAAGTGCTATTCACTATTAATACTGAAATGTTCTTTCTCCTTGTTTCAATGACACATTTTTGTAGTTTTTTTTTTTTTAATTATAATTTTGGCCAGGCTAATCCTTCAAAGCATTTTTGCAATGCTTTGGCTGTCCTTAGTGATGTATATGCTTGGTAACTTGAAAGTGTCTTTATGTAAACTAATGAAGTATACATCTGCCTCATTTTATGTTTAGACTTATAAATGAGGACAAGACAATATTTTTTATGCTGACAATAGATCAACATAAAATTTTAGATAGTAAATATCAGGATTTTCTCAAGTAACTAAGAAGAGTACTGGGAAGGCCACTATTAAATAAGCAATCCTTTGGATCAACTTGAAAAACATCAATGTATTTGGTGTGACTGTTTGAAATTTGATGAAATAAGGGCAAATCATAGGATTGTATTTTAATCTAGGCCTAATATGTAAGATAAAAAACGAAAAGTCTCCCCTGTGTGAATATTCTTTTTATTCCATCCTCTATACTGTTCTGAACTTAAATATTTATACAAATTCCCCAAGAATTCACAGTCAAAAACTTCATTCATGATATAGAACTAGATCTAGGTTTAGATGCATCTACTCTTTAAGCCTATCTATAACAAAAATGAAATTATGAATAAAAAATGTAAATAGAAATGAGACTAGTGCATTATTCTTTATTTTCAAAAGTTTATATATCAACGAAAAGAGAGAACCATATTGAAGCAGTATCAATATATCCATATAAAAACTGAAAGCCTGAAAAACGAAAACAGAAACTAAAAGAAAACTACTTTTATTCGCACAAGACGGTATAAATGAGAAAAGCAAAAATAACAATAAATTTTTGTTCCGAAACAAAACTGAACCTCAGGATATTTGGGGACATTCAAATATAATCTTACACCTTGGAGGGAGGGTCTCCTCTCCTGTAAGAACAGCGTAAGAAGGGGGGGGGTCTTGAAGCAATGTAATATTACACTTTTGTGAGGGGAAAAAGAAAAAGAAAAAAAAATGTCAATATAAAAATAACACAAAAAGGGATTCTTAACATACCATCAATAAATGAATCTGTCCAAAATATTATATCCCCTAAAATTGTATTAGAACGTTGATTTTTCCATTTTTTGCCAATTTTAATGATTTACATGTTGTTGGTAATTGTTGTTTTCTTTATTGTTATTATTATTATTATTATTAATGTCATGAGTGGTCCACAAAAGCACTTTGACCGTTATACCTATAAAAGAAATAAATTCAACTACGGTAATTTATTGCTCTTTCTTAATCCACAAGATAATCAATTGTTGAATGCTCATCTTGTCACTAAGTAGTCACCTAAAATGTGTTTTAAGACTGCGACAATAAGTCATTGTTTTGGAAAGTTATTCAAATTCTTTCGTCATCCAGATATTTATCAATTTGCATACTCAATGATTACTGACAGTTGTTTAAAAAAGCAGCTAGTATGTGCCAGGATGTCTGCTACTCCTTGTGAGAGTCTTAATAATGTCCGTGGTTCAAATCCTAGAGAAAGCCAGTTGCAAGGTATTTTCTTTCCCAATCACTGACGCAGAAATACACATTAAAAAAAACCCATTAAATTGTAATAGTAATTTTGTAGCAACAGTATGCATTTTATACTCATTCAAACTTTCAGCTTCTCTCGGCTGCTTTCTTATCGGCAAATGTAAGAAAGGTGTAAGAAGGGGGAGTCAAAAAGCCCCCAAAAAGGTGTAAGATTATATTTGAACAGCCCTTTTCTATCAAATGCAGGACTGCGGGACAGACACTCATTTTCCTGTATTGTCCCTCAATTTGCGGGACTGTTGGCAGGTCTGCTGTATGGAGTGCCACCTTTGTTTCTTATTTGCCAAAAATAAAACTATAAATCAACATGCTCTGATGAACATTTCTTTTATAACCACTCTTTTTGTCACCTCCTACTCTTGTATGTACGCTCAGGACCAAAAAAAAAGTTTCTGGTAAACTTTTCACAAGATTATCCTACTCGACACCTAACAAAGAAAAGAATTTTTTTAAGTTAGATCGATTGATATTTTAAGGTTTCAGAGGCAGCACAATACTTTGGAAAGAGAGGTTCCAACCCTAAATATGAGAGTATTTTCCTCTTGGTATATCAATATTCTCTTACATCAAGGTTATATGAATGGTCTCCCTTATGTCAATGCATGTATTTGGACTGCACTATATTCTGTTCTTTTTATAAGACAGTTTCATCATTTTACACTTATCCCCAAGAGGTTGAACAGAAATGACTCTGCTGTATCTCCTGTGAATTTTATATTGACTTACATTATTAACACTCATAATGCAGCCACATGATGCACACCCCCTGCTTATTTCCTCCATTGCTAAGGCATAAGCAAGATAATCTAGGCCTGTACCGCCCTCAGATTCTGGGACATCAATTGCCATAAGGCCAAGCTCTCCCATCTTCTTCACCTGTTAAAATGATTGAAAAATCAGACTATATTTAAAAAAATAATGCTTGAAACAAATTGCAAAAGGATGACTAAATATGCCTTGAAATCAGTCTTAATGAGTACGGATTTGATGCAAAAATACCAGTTTTCAGAAACGAACATAATTTTAAAGAATTTTTTTTTTTTTTGATGAATTACAAAAACTACTTTTGTTGATATTTTTATACACTACTACACAATATCGCCCTCATCTTTCCTTTTTTGCATATAACAATATTCATAAATGTAATGTATAGAAACAAATGAAATATTAGAAATTATTTCTTAACAAATGTGGCTCAGTTATAATGTACAAGCAACATGTACATGAAAGTTAAAACTACCAGATAAAAAAATTCATTTGTATGACATATGGACTGATTTAAAGGCAAACACATGTAGATTGTGTGAGTGAAATGTTAGAAATTTGCAGGGCTAAACAATGTTCATCAACCTTTGCCATGACAAGCTGAGCTGTAAGGAAAAAAAAAATGTCGTGGACACAGATGACAAAATTAATTACATCAAGTATCTCAAAAGTAAAAGCTAAAATTCACAGCTACCATGTTTCCATTTTAAAATTATTTTAATATTATACCTCACACTTAATATGTAAGACCAGCTGATCTATAAAACAAAAACAAGGGTTTGTTTAAAAGCTAGTTGGTCAAAAATAAAGATTCTAAACGTATGCTGTTCACATAAATTACAAATAAAAGGAATCATTTGGCAAAGAAAGCCCAAAAGAGATATTTAAAGCAAAATATCAAATACAGTTGGGGATATTCAAAAGTATTTTTTTTTTTTT
>BLXT01000020.1:18689-29558 GCA_019648995.1 Plakobranchus ocellatus | reverse complement strand
TTAAGAATGTCCACATGGACAAATCTAAATCTGTTCTTATCTGTGCCAAAGTTTTTTTTACAGTTCTTATAAAGAATTTCAAGTTCAAGGCACCATAATGATGATAAAAAAGAGTACTTTTTGTAAACCTTGATAAACCATTGGAAATTAGAAACAATTTTTATCTACCATATTTCAGAATGGTCACATCACTGCATCTACACATATTTTAATCCTTGTTAGGGGTTTCTTACAGTTTCCTAAAGACAATTTCAAGTAAAAATAAAAACACTGTATAAAAGGAATACGTATGTTCTTCCTTAAACAGACCCTTAGGAAATATTAAAAGTTTTTATCCTTAAGTATAATTCTGGGAGTTTCCAGACCACAAAATCAATCCTTGCCAAAATGGTCTGACATGCAACAAAATTAAATGAGGCTGTCATAAAAATTTGTTTCGGAAACCAGCATGAATAATTGTGTAATTATATGAAAAAATACTTTTATATCCTCAGACTCCTTTCTGTAAACTCATACTGATGAAAATTGAAAATTGTATCACTATTATTGATTAAGTGCCAAGCTATGAAGCTTTCAATTACACATTTTTACAATGCTCTTGAATAAAAAAAAAAGTTCAAAAATATCTTATCTCAAAACTATCATTTGCAAAATCTGAGATATTGGGATTTGCCTCAAGACATAATCATTTGCTACCATTGATTAAGTGCCAAGCTATGAAACTTTCAATTACACATTTTTATATTGCTCTTGAATAAAGAAAAAATGTAATAAAAGATCTGATCTCAAAACTATAATTTGCAACATCTGAGACACTGGGATTCGCTGCTAAATTTATTGATAAAGCTTGATCAGGAGGCAAAATATATACCCCCCCCCCCCGCATTTACTACTGCTGTAACTCTAAAAACGTAGTTTTGAAATATAATGAAAAAAAAAAATTCTTTGTTGTTTATTTTCCGACTGTATTTTACTTTTGTAAATTAGTCTTTTTTACTCGTTTTTGAAAACCATATTTGCATTTTTTGTATTTATCACATAATAATTAATTTTTTTTTTAAATAAAATTAATTCAAATAGTACTGCTGTAAGTCAACTCACATCAATTTAGCCCAAACTAAATTGCATGCAATAATGCTGTAAGTCAACTTACTTGAACCGCAAAATCAAATTAAAATAATATGACAAAGACGTAGGTTGCAATCAATTTTACCAGCAGAAATCTATCAGTCATTTTAACAGCAATCCATGACGTATGTAGACTTACAGAAGCATTATTTTCACACACTCAGTAGCGGCATTAATATTTGCAGGTATTTGAGAGCACCAATGTTACGTAAAATGTATTCCCCTCCATAGCATTTTTGAATCGTCTCTTTTTGTTTAAAATCTATCTCATCAGATGCACCTTGAAAAGACCTTTCAAATGACATAAAAATCTCCATAATCGATGATTTTCGACTTCCAAGGGTATTAAAATGTGGCAGTGATATGCCATGTAGCTTTTTTTAATAGCAATTATGACCAACGACTGGTTACAGAGAGTTGTCTCTCGTATACAGGTGGGTTAATGTGGATTACATGTTATCTTGACAACCATGCACTGATGAAAACTGAATAGAGATCTAGTTAAGATTTCTGTGCCACGATATGGGAGTTTTAATAAAAAAATAAAGGAAAAAAAAAAAAAAAAAAGAATAAGCTTAAATTTGTTTTTGCAAAAGCTTTACATATGATATCTTGGTCATAAAGATGTTTATATCAGCCTAGGCTTTTCAAAAAATTTTGACCAAAGCTTGATACATGTAATATTAAATCATCACTCACTTATGAATGCAAATTATAAATGGATGGATTTATAGAGATTGATATACAACAAAATAATTTACTAAGCGGTAGTAAGCTCAAGTATAGCTTCAAGAAAATAATAAAACTCATCAAAAATGCAGGAAATTGCATGCTGACTTCATGCAAAAAGCTTGAAATGATCATGATTTTGACTTAAAACAGGTCTGGTAAAACAAAGCTTGGAGACTTATTTTGCGCTTTCTTATGTAAACTCACGATCAATATTTATGTGCACATTAACAAAAATGATTGCCATCAACACAATACCACTTATAAGAATTTTTAAAATCATCACAAGAAAATCTGCAGCCAAATAAAACAAATTATCAAAAAATATTACTGCTGCGAGATAAGCTCAAGCACAGTGGATTTGATTTGGTTTCTTTTTGAATACTGAAGCTGCAGACTGCTTTGATCAGCATAAGCTTTTTGGATCCATCTTGAAGGACTTTAAACAGTAAAATGCAATAAAAAAATCGCAAGAGATCTCAAAGCAACACATGTAAATGCTAAAGGATCTAAAAAAAAAAGTTTACAAGAGTGGAAAGCAAAAGAAAAATATAAACCTACATCATTAACAGTTATAATCTAATCCAATGAATGTAGAAAATTCATGGTTGCCTAGCTCATCAAAAATTGAAAAGGAAGTGGGGGGTTATTCAAACCTGTGAGAGATTTTTGCTTTTATTGATCATTTTTATCCATCGGTGGTATATCTTACATAATAGATATAATTAATCTGGGATAACTTAGGAGAAATATATGTCATGAAATGCCCAGAAAAATTCTGCAAATGCAGCCATGTGGCATATACTACCTCAATTTAAAATGCCATGAGTTTTTTTTTTATCATGCAAATGCAGTAAATCTTCATATAATTTTTTTAATTCATATTTACCAACCAATAACTGCCTATTGAGTGATGAAATCCTTCCTTGTTTATACTTCAGGAAAACAAATTTGAGATTAAGAAATGAACATGGTAAGAGAAGTCATCTATGAATGATTGCTTCAAACAAAACATACAAAAAAACAGAATATAAGTTATGCTTCAATGGCCTACAGGTACAAAGATCATTTAAAATAAAGCAAAAATCAGTAAAATGCAAGACTATAGCAGTACAACATTTTCAAACAGTGATCAAGAATAAGATACTACTGACATATGTGCAATACATTATAAAATAAAGGACAGCCAGGAGATTGAAAAAAAAAAATCACAAATTTACCATGGTGAGTAAATTCATGTTGAGGACAAGATCATTTTCTGTTGGTCTCACTGCTGCCTAATACCCTAGACAGTAAGCAGTGAGAAACAGCTGAGACTCCCCTATACAAAACAAAAACATATTTCTCTTTTAAGGCTTGAAATTCAATCATTGAAACAATTTTATCCCAAATACTGGGCTACAGCCCAATATATCACTGATGTGTGACAAAAATGGTATATAAATAGATGCATCATCTCTTTGATCATTCCCCATCTCTTGCTCTATCTTTGCCTGAAAGGCAAGCGAGAAAGCCAAAACTGAGAGGTTTTAGCAGTGAATCAAGAAATGTAATATTACATGTAAAGGCTTGACCTTTTTTTTGCAGTCTATACCTTGAAAAATGATCTGACAGCAGGGGGGCAGTAATAAGGTAGGGCTATGAGAGGTTTGTAAAAAATTAGAAATAATGTAGAGACATTGTTGACAAGTTGTTCTTTGCTCTTTATTTGTCATATGGTATCAAGTGACCATTACCAAATCTACATGTAGTTACTTTGTATTGGCCTCTTCATCAAGAATACCAGTCAAAACTTAATCATTCTTAAGAACTCAATCCAAACTTAATATTCCAGACCCACAGCAGATCTATCATCATGGCTTCACTCATTGTAAGAAAGCGAAAGCACTTATCCCTGGTATGAAAACTTGTGATCAATAAAGTTTACAAAAAAAGGAAAGAGAAAACAAAACTTTGCTAGTGATAACATTCGGCCATATAAAAAAGAAAGAAAATGTGAGTCTCTGACCCTAATGATGTGGGCAAAAAGCTTTACTTATTTACATTTAAGATGCAAGGAGCAAGACAGCCCACATCACACATTCTTAATTCTAATGGAAGTTCCAATATAGTTTTTGAGATAAAATCAACTAAAACCCACTAAAAAAATCTGTCCTATTTGCACTGAAGGACAAGGAAACTAAGTCGGTATAAGCAATGTATTATAACTGAAAAAAAAGTGAGCTGTCCCTCAACTATAATGATGTAGACATGATCATTTCTCTATCACTGCAGAAATTTGCATTTGAAAACCTGCACAAAAACCGCACTGAAAAATGCAATAAAATTTGACAAAAAATGCATGTAAAAATGAAAAAGAAGTGGAAAAAATGCAAGAAACTAGAAAAAACATCAGGGAAAAAAGGAGAATAAAATGATTAGATGATAATCCATATNNNNCCCCCCCCCCCCCCCCCCCCACAAAAAAAAATAGGCCTTGAGTTTTTTCTTCACTGAAACTTCCCTCAGAAAAAAATACCCTGATGTAGCAGGGGAAAAAAAACTCTGTAGGCCTATCAGCAAAACTTAGGTAGGAATATTATTTCTCAAGATTGATACATGTATGCATTTATATAAATATCAATAGCATCTCCTCAATGGGGAAATAAAAATTAAAAATTTTGTTTTATCACTGAATTTCATTTTCTGCTCACCACACAAAATTTAATTTTTAGGGTCATTATACAATAATTCATATGATGGTGTGTAAAAAATAATAAACATATAATGCACAAGTGCTCTTAAGGGAGAATAGTACAAATTTTATTGAACTTTAAGAATTGACTAATTTTAATGAGTTTGTGGTGCTTTTTTAGCAGCTTTTGCAACAGCTATTTTCTCTGTGTGGCCACATAAAGAGGCTAGTTCTCTCATTCTTTTAAGAAAGAAATCCAATTTTTTCTCTACATATAAGGCATCAAATTGTGCTCAGCATGGAACAATGAGTTAAAAATTTACTGCCAATATCATGTCGTCGATAGTGTGGTAGAAAAGTGATTTATTGATACCATCTTTTTTTTCTCTAGTCAGATATTATATTATGGAGGAAGCCATTTTTCTTTTTTTAAGAAAACAGGAAAAATTGTTGGATAGAGTGGGAAAGCCCTAATATTGCAGTTGCATTCGCAAACTTGTGGCCATTATTTCCTGGAAGAACAAAAATTTATGCCCCTATAACTGGAGTTCACTATACATTAAAAACAAAAATCAAATATTTTCTCCATTTAGGAATTCGAATGTTTATAAATGTCTGTATTAAAATTTTTTTTTAACTATGTAAAACATCTTTTTGAAGACACGTGTTAAGAATTTGTAAACGGGCACAAATGTTCCACTGCAATTTGAAAAATGCAGAAACAAAAGTGCACTATTTTCTACCTTTTACTGTTTCAAATTTGATGTTTTTCAATGTTTTTTTGTTTCAGTTCTTGAGATTTTTTTTATAAACTGCTGCAAATTTTAAAGATTTGTATGAAATGTGTGACTAAACTCAGTTGCACTCTGAGCTATTCTTAGATCTCCATAAAAGCAACCTAGATGAGGAATATACACATTCATGGTGAAAACTGTTTACTGATCTACATTCTTGGTCAAACTAATATACACAAACCTATATGTTCAGAATTAACATAAATATTTTCTCTAACAAACTTTACATATAGCCTTGGTGTTTAAATAAATAAATAAATAAATAAATAATATGATTGTTTTTGCTCGGGAGCCACACAACAACAAGGAATCTTTGAATTGATCAATAAATCTAAAAAGAATAAAGCCCAACAAAACGAAAATGATTTAAATAACAACATTTACATCAATTTTTCTATTTCTATGTTGAAAACAAAAAACAACTAAAACAGGTTATCAAGACACTAGATCTGTCTCACAAGGGTGCAGAAAATCTCAAGTAAAATTTTAGGCCACAAAACTTTGACATTGTGTTACTTTTAAATGCTTTCCCTGAAAAAGACTCAAATCAAAGGAGGTTTGAGTTACAAATCGTTTTAAAAAGATCAGCATAATTTAAGTGATCAAAGTGTTCTTGGTCAAAATTTTCAGCCAAGTTTTTTTCTATTTGCTGCATCCCTCTCTCTTTCCTCTCGATCCATTATGGCGTAATTCTCCATAGCTGCTCCCAGCTGAATCATACTGATTACCATCTTGAGAAGAGCAAGAGGGGCACACAGAATACACAGGGCCTTCCATAAGCCAATTCCAAGCAAGGGAACTGAACAGAGATAGGATGAAAAAAAAATAGACCAAAAATGTCATTAAAGTAAGAGCTTGCAAAGGCTTTAAAAATCAAATGACTAAAACAAAAAGAGTGACAAACTAGAAGAAAAAGACAGTAGAAAAAAGTAGAGAACTAGAGAACACTAACTAATCATCAAAA
The DNA here is from genome assembly GCA_019648995.1 of Plakobranchus ocellatus. Classification (NCBI taxonomy): domain Eukaryota; kingdom Metazoa; phylum Mollusca; class Gastropoda; family Plakobranchidae; genus Plakobranchus; species Plakobranchus ocellatus. Next base: position 23,269 of record BLXT01000020.1, on the reverse strand, counting down.
GCTTTGATTGTGTAGCTTCATCTAAGAAAAAAAGTTGTAGCGTCTTAAAACCATTTATAATGAACTTATGAGAAGAGTTTTTTTCTTTCTTTTTTGGTTAAGACCATTTAAAAAAGAAAGAAAGAAAAGTACTGTATAGAGGAACATATATCCATACAAATAGACTGAAGCAAAGGAAAAAAACAAAAAACTCACTGATTGGTCCTGGAGTAAAATAATTGAGATACAGCATACAAAAGAAAAGTTCATTTGCAGCACACATCACAAACAATATAACCTGTAGTTGAAAAAGGAAAGAAATATATTGAGTGTATCAATAAATGGCATCACTTTTATATTTATATTCCTTGTTCAAATCAAGTCATTTTGTAATTAAGTACTGTCTTATTCTCTTACTTTGTCTATTTTTTTTAACTCATTCACTTCTTTAAATTTTTGCACTCTATTATTTTAATCAAAGCTTTGATTTATTTTTGTCAAACTTTAAAAAAAAGTTTAGTATTCATTCACAGAAAACCATCAAACATTTTATGACATCCTATTATAGTTTTATCTCTCCACAATTTATAATTTATTTCCCATCTTCAGATCTTAACAGAAAAAAAGAGAAGAACAAAAGAAAACAAAAGGATTGTAGTTTTTAGTGGCAGCACAATCTTGATGGCATAATTAAAATTAATTAAAAAAAATAACCCATTGCCAACCAAAATGATCACTTTATATCCAAAGGCAAAAAGGAATTTCAAAGCAATGATTGGTAACAAACTGGACATTTTTGCTGGCGTCCAATCAGTTGTTATAAAACTGGGGCACATCAGATTTAGGAATTAGCGAAAATAATTAGGAAAACAATTTATGTGATCTTATCTGATCAGTATTTTTGCTTCTTCATCATCATATATTTTCAGAATGTGAGATTAATACATTTTTACAAAAGGGTAATTGTTTCTAAGGTCATCAATAAACTTTTTAGTCGTGGATGGTGTTTGACCTTTTGGTCAGAATCTACAAGAGCTCTCTTGTTGAGATATGGCTATGCAAGATTTTTTGTGTCATCATTGGTCTTGCTCACATGTGTAAACTCTGGTCTTACCTATCTTGAGTTTATGGAAAATATTGTGTTTCATTTTGTTGTAGGCTTAAGCAAAGTCTTATGATGAAGACTTGCTTTTCTTTCTCGAACTGATGCCATATCTTGTCATCCTTGCTTAACTTTTACTGCCACTCATGGGTGAAATTTTGACTTTGGGCAATTCAAAGCTCTCCAGATCCATTTTTATTTGGATTCAACTAATAAATGTGTATTCCTCAGCAATTAAATTGCCTTCATTCTGTGCTTTAAAATAGACATAAAAGTTATTGTGTACTTTTTAAATAATTTGTTTCAAAATCCTATGATTTTTGCATGCCAAATCCACCTGAGGGTGAAACCTAACCCGTTTATCCAAAAAGGTACATAGCTTAACTGAATATCAGGCCTGAAAACATTGATAGCCTAAATAATCTATTGATTTCAATTGTGCCATTGCACACTTGTATTATCAAACGTCAACTTGATTTGTTTTGACATCAATTTACAAAGAAGTATGCTTTGTTACAATCACAGATGACAAGTTTTTATAATCTTTACAAATGCTGCAGAAAATGTACACTTTTCCAATCCTAAGCATTTCAATTAGATTGATCTAGAAAGTTTAGCAACTTCCTTATTTATTACCAATAGCTGATGCCAGCTGCGAGAATGCATTACAATGTCAATATCTTTAAACTCACGCCTATTAGCCAATTATAACATTTTCTTCACTCCCAGTTACTTTGTCTCGTTCAGGTATTTTTCATTTCTATGCAATTTTCTTCTAAGTCAGTTAAAACTTATCAGTACCTGTAGGCCTACCGAATGACAAGGCCAAATAAAAATGTTGATATATTGCAAGACAATACTGCGAGTTTCCATTCTTTTAAGACCTTTTTTTTTTTAAATAAAAAAAAAGGATTGCTGATCAAAACTTAAGGGAAGATTTTGTGAATGTGGGTGATAATGACAGTGGGGAAGTCATTGATAGTGAGGAAAGTGATGGAGAAATGGGAAAGGTAACATTTCACAACTTTTAACCTGTTGCATTAGTAAGCCAAGAAGAGTCTGATACAGACAGTGACACCTCAGGCAAGGAGGAAACAAATATTGAGGAATACAACCCTGCATCAGATGTCTGGACATTGAAAGAGGGAACAGAGAGTATATCTACACCTTTGCCCACTAAAAAAAACTCCCAAGGAAGTTCCAAACGTTCCAAAGAAAACGATCCTTTTTACTGACTCTTAGTCAAACAGCTGCTGTCCTTTCATCTAATACTTGCCCTCTAAATCAGACTAGTATGATTTGAAGATATTTTGGGCAATGGACCCAGTTACAACTATCCACTGACCGGAGTTCCATATTTTGGCAAAACAAGCAACATAATGTCAAGCAAATCTGAGATTTCACATTGTCGCGGAGCTAGTAAAAAAGTTTGTGGGGAGTGGTAGAAACATTAGCACAGACAATTTTTTACCTGCCAAGAGTTGACACATTGAATGCTTTTGAACAACCTCATTCTGGTCGGAATTTTGAAATGAAACAAAAGATGTTTGCCACCCCAATTTCAGCAGAAGAAATACTTGAACCTGTATGACAGGATGTTAGCATTCAACAGAACCTGCACTTTGATTTCACATCAATCTATGAAGAGCAAAAATGTGCTCCCGTTTTCGACAATGGACCACACTGCCTGGGTGGAAGAAGGTCCATAATAAAAAGCTTGACAAAATTGTGTACTATAACTTGACGAAGGGAGATGTAGATGGCATGGAAAAAATCCCAAAAACCTTTACATGCAAGTGAAAATAGAAGAGGTGGGCAATAGCCAATTTTCTAACATGATTAACTTAACAGCTGTTGCAGGAAGGGTAGTATGTCAAGTGAATTGCTCAGACCATGCCTTGTTACATGCCCATGCCAGGATGGTTTTCATACCAACGAGAACGATGACCAGATCTCTCATGGTTGTACATATGCAAAATCGTCAGCATATTACTTCATTGTTTCTCCAACTCAAACAAATTACCTTTACTTGCACAAGAAAGAAATAGGGGTAGACCACGTACTGTGCCAGTAGTACATCCACCCACCAAAAAATCTGCTTCCAAAATCATCTGTTCAAAGTCAACAGCAACTGAGGAAGCAAAGACATTGTCGGCAGTGCCCTGCCAAGAGAGACAGAAAAACGACCACCGCATGCTCTCAGTTTGGAAAGGCTCTGTACAAGGAACATTAAATCATTGTGTGCGACTCCTGCCTCCAAAAGTCATAAACTATTTATCCGCAACAAACATCATTCGGACCATACTATCTTCATCATCACCATCACCAATAATCATCACCATCTGTGTCATCATCATCATCCTCATTATCATCAATATAACCAATGTAACTGTCACCATCATCACAACCATATATGCCATCACAATGTCGTTGCCATTATCATCCATGCATGATTCCTGCCTCAAAGTGTGAAGTATTAATCGAAAAAAAAAATCATTCATGCTGTAATCACCTTCATCATCACTATCACCTTTGGTGTCATCATTATAATCATCATCCTCCTCCTCAACATTGTCATCACTGTGATCAATGCAATTGTCACCATCACCACAACCATAAATTAATGCCATCACAAAATCTCCGCCGCCGCCACCACACACACACACACACACACACATACACAGAGAGAGAGATCGAGAGAGAGAGAGAGCAACATACCCACAAAAATTCTCTGGTCATCTCTTGAGCATGCTCATAGGACAATGCACAAATCGAGTATGGAAAATAGTTTATAGGTTTTTTTTGTTTCCTTTATTTATTCTTTTTTAGGAGTCCTTAGAGTTATGAAAGACTGTTCAAGTGATGGCATTGGAAAATGAAAATCAATACATATCCAATTAAAAAATAATTTTTTTTTCTGAATGCTGAAATTTTCTTTTGAATTCTCTGGTGTTGATTATGTATTTATTTAGTGATATAGATAGCACAAACGCAAATTACCAGGTGAAATTTCACCCGCGAGTGACGAGTAAGAGACTTTATTTATTGTTCTTTGCAAGTTAATGGGTGAAATTTCACCCGCGAGTGACGAGTAAGAGACTTTATTTATTGTTGTTTACCAGTTAATGGGTGAAATTTCACCCACAAGTGGCTATTAAGGTAGTAAATAGCAAGTGGCAGTAAAGATTAAGGTTATTCCTTAATCGATTTATCCTTGAAGAGAAATCTGAACATGATTTCCCGCTCATAGTTATTTTAATGTCCGTTTGGGTCTTACAGCTATCAGCACTTGCAAGCATATCTAAGGCTTTGTAACCTTGAAAATTAAAACAGTAAAGTATCCAAATACAGAGGCAATTCATGACAACAAAATTTTTTAGTGATCTTGAAAGATCCTGGAAATAAGCAGATATCTTTATTGCTGACTGGACTACAGAGTAATCTGGTCACAGCATATAAAAAGATACCAATGTTAAGTTTGCCAAGTATTTTTTTTTTT
>BLXT01000014.1:148195-160695 GCA_019648995.1 Plakobranchus ocellatus | reverse complement strand
TCCCCAAACGATTTAGAACTTGAACCCGGAACATACATTCCTTAGACGGTAAAAACTGGAATCTGTTACATAAAGGTTCCCGGAAGAGTTAGAACTCTCACACGTAACATAAAGGTCCCTTGTCGGGTTAGAACTCTCACAATTTAGATGAAGGTCCCTTGTCGGGTTAGAGCTCTTAGACGTACCATAAAGGTCCTAAGGTTGAACTCGAAGATGCGACATAAGGTCGCAGAACGGATTAAAACTCTCATACTCGACATAAAGGTCCCTGGACGGGTTAGAATTCTTAGATGTAACATAAATCTCGCTGGAGAGGTTAGAACTCTTAGATTTAATTTAAAGGTCTATCTACATAGTTTTCCCAAGAAAGCCTTTGGTGAATAGTCGATACTTTGGGTAAAAAGTCGCATAAAATTTACAGAAAGGGTGTAATAATTTAATGAAAGCCTGCCTGATCGACGGTACAAAACATATGGGTTTTCGTAGAATTAGTATCGATGTTGTCCTTTACATCTCTTTTGACAAAGAGAGGCAGAGAATAAAGAGTGTGTGTGTGGTTGTTTTTTGGTGTGGTTTTTTTGTGTTCTTATAACTAAAAATAATGAATCTAGTTGTTTACTGTCCTTGGTTACTGCGATTACAGCGTAAGCGCCGTTGCTAAGGGTGTTCTTGTGATGGTTGTGTTTCAAATGGAATATCAACGCTTCCACTCCAAAAAACCGAATAATCAGGAATCGTCAACATCTCTTTCAAAAGCTCAGTCTGCAAACTATAAACTCCACAAGCTTAGGTATGATTATAATACATACTATAGATAGAACAAAAAATTATCATGAAAAGCTCAGTGTGCTTGATTTATGAAAAGTCAAATACCCTTTTTTAAAGCACAATGTCTTCACACGAGTGAAGGGGAGATCTTTAAAATTCATTGAAATCGCATAAGAGTGGTAATTCTTAAAATGCTCTGACCTTATTTTAGTCAACTCGTTTTGTTCCGTTTAAGTTGCTCTATGGGAGAACCATGCGTAGCCCCATGCATATCTTGTTGAGGTGAAATGAGGAATACAATTAAAGAATACGAACATTTACTATCACCGTGAATTAAATGCATAGATTTTGTTATGACTCTTGATTGAAGTGTTGAAAGCCTAATGTTATCAAATTGTATCAAACTCTGCATATTAATATTGAAAACATGGTTAAAAATGCAATAGTGATAATATGTCGAGTTGGGCCTACGTTAGTCTACTTATTAAAGTGTGGTTTCAGCTAAATGAAGAGGAGGGAGAAAAAGGAAGAAAGAAAGCGATTAGGGAGAATGAGAAAGAGGAAAGAGCTAGTAAAAGAAAAAAAATAGCGAGGAAACGTGAAAGAAAAGGCTCAGCAAAATGAGACGGCGATCGTACACAATAGGTAGCAAATAGCAATAACGCTTCTGATGGTCACGTGCTCAGCGATCAGATGAATGCTGAAATTGGAAAGGCATTGAAAGGACTGGCTACGAATTTTGGTAGTCTGGCTTTGAGAAAACTGGGGATTTCTCTGGTACTAACTAACAGACCTATCTACTGATTAATCGGACGTTTCCTTGTTTCGTTATTCGTTTGCAATATGAACTGGAGTTACAATACAGTTACACTCGTGCCTGAAAACTAGTATGCTTTTATTTTTGTTTTTTTTTTGTTTTTTGTTTTTTTTTTTCAATGACATTCCTTTTTTTATTTAATCAACATTTTTGCTCCTTACAATGGAATCTGGTGGTCCGAGGTGTTGAAGCACAAGTTCTTGGAAAACGACTTTTAAACATGGAGTTAAAAAATTGGTTTGAGCGTTCATAATTTTGTTCAGAATAGTCATTACTTCATTCTTCCAGTGAAGTAATGAAATCGTTATCACTTTGTAATAGGCATTTTCGCTACGTTGCTTACTTTTATTGATTATTAAATTAAAAAAAATTAAATAGATAAATAATGATGATCACGACGTTGATGATAATAATAATAATAACAACAACAACAACAACAAAAAACAATAATAATAATAATAATAATAATAATAATAATAATAATAATAATAATAATAATAATAATAATAATAATAATGATAATGATACTGCTACTATTACTACTACTACTACTACTACTACTAATAATAATAATAATAATAATAATAATAATAATAATAATAATAATAATAATAATAATAATAATAATAATAATATTAATAATGGTGGTGGTGGTGGTGGTAACATTACTCAAATAAGATTGAAATTGCAGTGCACATGTACATTTTGGTGGATATCATCGCCTCACTACTGAATGACTGAAATGACACGAAAAATTTTGCCTGTAAACTTAATAATAGTTTCCCGTCTACGAGCGATAAAATGTGGCGTCGCAAGTTTTGTAGAGACACCATCCAGAGCGGCAATGGAGAAAATACAGCACTTCCGTCCGAAAATTCTATTTGTATCTTCTGTAACTTCTCTTTTTTTATTATTAATATAACTAATGTGAGAAACATGTGCATCTCTTAAGTTTCTTATATCAGACAGGGTCAAATCCACCGCGAATATCGGGGGGGGGGGGGGGGGNCGCAAACTACCTATAGTCTACGAAAATAATAATGATTGTGTAGTTTTGTTGCAACATACATCGTCATTACAAAGAATGTTTTTTGTTTTTTTTTCGATAACTTTTTCGACTAGTATTTCTTGTTTCGAATAATTCTTTCTCTACCGACTGCAGTTGCGCTGATGGCACAACGGGTAAGTGAAGCCGCCCTGTTATCAGCAGGGATCTGTCTGTCAGGAGACAGACGGCTTGACTTAAAGACGGCCTAAAAGCCCGAAAACACCAAGTAATTATTTCAATCTTTATGCTGAAATTAATTATAAGAAATGCATCGCCCCCTCTAATATTCGCTTGTGTACTTTCTTCACGCGTTTGATGTTTCTTAAATAGTCCTTGCATTGTTCTCTGTGCATTTGATTTGAGATTGTGGACAAAGAGAGTCAATTTCACCATGTGTCATTAAAATATGTAGTGATATTCTTGCGCAGGCAATGCAAACACACAAAAAAAAAAATCTCAGTAAGCTAGGACTAAGATAAGATAATACACAACCCCTTCTCTCTAGAGAGAGGCCAATAAAAATATTTTAACTCGTCAAGATTTAGATTATGGCAAATAGGAATTTTGAACCATGAGATATTTACCATTTTCGATCCTGCTGTAACTCCAAAATGCAGTTTTGAAATAAGATATATAAAAATTTTCCCCGTTGTTAATTATCTTATTTTATGAAGATTTTGCATGGAAATACTTTTTTTTTTAATTATGATTTATTGAATGAAACGATTTGGTTTGACATGACAAAATTTATATCAAATGTGCTCCCGTAAGTCATCTTGCATCAACTCAGCACTAAATGGTGTTCATGCAATGCTGCCGAAATAATTCACTACACCTTCGAAATTATGTAATTTGTGTAAATAATAGTCTTGTATGTCTAATTACCTCTTTTGTAAAGTGAATCTGTACTTGCATTGTATCTGAAAATTTTGTTTAAAGTAGTGCAATGCGGAAATTCTGCGAAACTCAACTTTAAATAATCAAAATATATGTTGCTAACATAAGCAATCCTCATTGTCTGCTGCATTCAATCTAGTTTATTTAATTAATTCTTAATTTTTAGGCAGATTGGTGGCACAGTTAGTAACACTACTCATTTACACCTGCAAAGCTGCTTCTGTCGCGGATTCGAGTCTGGCCACCGGTACTCTGTGGCCTGTCGAGGGACCTGAAAACTTCAGATCATCTCGTTGTTTATGACTATACGCAAAATCAAACCAAACCTCTCTTATTATAAGAGTTAGGTTTATAGATTATTCATTCATTGATAGAATTAACTCACTCTTCATTATTTTAAGTGCTTCAGCAGTAAAACAACTTAAGAATCTATACAGAAAAAACAACCAAATTTCAAGAAACAAGAAACAACTAAAACAATGTAATAGTAATATTTTTTTAAAATATTTATACATTCATTACAGTAAAAATACAATTAACATGTTAACAAGCAAATCTTTATTCTGTCACATATACCGAATTATCTCCATCCCCGTTACAGAGTTGTTCTTTAGAAATCTTTTGTACTGGGTACCCAGAATTAACGATAAAAATTTAGTTTAGTTTGCTCTTCATAACCAAGACATGTATTTGATTCAAATTATGATAATGCAATGTTAGAGGCTTAATGAATGTAAGCCACGGAAAGATAGAGAAGAAGACCCTTAAGTACATAACGATCGAAAAAATTATTGTTTCATTCTACAGAGCAAAAACATGCATTTGATGTCGAGATTTTACTACGGATTGTTAGAGGACATAATCAATGTAGGATAGGAGATGAAAATACCATACGAATGGCAGTTTAACAAAATTAGCACTTAACTTCTAGGTTTTGACGTTTTAAACATGTCAATCATACAAAACTAAAGTTAATTTTATTATTATTTTTAAAGCCTTTATCATTCATCAGTGACAGCAAAGATGATAAATTTCATGTCTTGGTTTAAAAAATATACCCATCTGCCCATAATTTGAAATACAGATGAAACGATGAGGTATCCAGATTTTTTTTCTATATTTCTATTCTAGTTGCCCAATATTGAGTCAGCTTTTCAGTCTACTGCAACGATTTATATCCTTAAAATCAATACTGATGTTTTACGAAATTAACATTTCTGATGAGTTTCTAATAAATCGTTAAATTACATAAAAAATAAAAAAGCTCATGCTTCCATCTTTTATTGTGCTTTTCATTCAATGCTTCGCAATAGATAACAAGAATAGTCCCAAAGGATTATAATGGCCTTTTGACGTGATCAGTGCGAAATGAGTATTCAAAAAGATAGTAAAACTTAAGGATATTATGATTAAAAACATACTTCCTTACGATCAAAGCCTACTCGCAAGTTTAAAGTATGGTCATCGTTATTTTAAGAGTATGCCTAAACTTACACTGCCGATATATAAAAAGAATGTTAAGCTTCCACATTTTAATTTTGCACCTTTAGGCGATGGATTACAAGATTTCTTTGTTTAGTCTTCTGGCTAGTTCTTTCCTCTCAAACTTTGCCGTTTTTGCTTTTGTCAAGGCTTTATTGCACCAAAAAGAACCGAAATATGAGAATACTATAAAGCATTGTGTGTAACAAAAATACTAAATTTAATCACATTTTTGACATTTGGTCTCATGTACAAGTAAGAGTGTACTAAATTGTTCCGTGATGTTTTAAAATTATCCTTGGGGAGTAAAAAGAGGTGCAGATGTTTTTAAAACGAAAAGAAAAGAAAAACAAGTCGGGTAGTACCCATGTTACAACTCGTTTTCATGTTTATTAGAAACACATTCAATAATATGACAATGAATCAAAATACTTTTATTACTTTCATAAATTGACATTCATATTGTTGAATTGAAGACTACTTACAGGAAAAAATAAGATACAACTATATTTGCCAAAATATGGACAATTTTTTTGTTGACAGCTGATATGTTGCTCTGACATAATTGTATTCACTTACAATATTCACAGAAGAAATACAAATGAGGGGCCACATTAGTGCGCACGCACACGCACACATCTCTTCAGATGCATGCACACACACATACACACACACACACACACACACCAGGTTAACCTGTTACAATATGGATCATGACAATGACAATAATTTGAATAAAGTTAGGCATTAAAAGGTCTCCCGTATTTTTTTTTCGTGTACATTTTAGCAAAACAAATTTTACGCAAGAATTTTGTTTAGAAATTTGCAAGTGGGTGTCATGTGTCTTTCATGCTAATATTTATATTTTTTAGCCAAGTTTTATAGTAAATAGTGTTCAAAAGTTATTTGCCTTAATGTAATAAAGAAGATGCATATATCACATATGTGGCATCAATTTAAAGGAGCGTCTGGTAACCACTCAGAGGAAAATTATTCTTTTCGATTTAAAGCACTCATATAATAAACGTTTTAGTAATCATGGTGTTGATATTTATTTCATTTTTTATTTTATTAATATTAAGTGGATACAATTTTACTAAAAAAAATTTTGGGACCAAAGTATATTTGGGTATTCTATTTTACTGAACCTTTTTTCTGCAGTTTATTTCCACACTCAAAATACAATAATGTTCATGATTGTGCTATGATGCCCAACATGTTGGTCGCCATACACGGATGGGATCAATGGTCACATTAAACAAACAAATACGTGAGGTTAATGGTCTGTGGTGACTATATGTGTGATGACAGATTAGATATCTATCTAAAGTCAACGAAAGATGATTTTAATGTGATTGGTCGAGTTAGATTTAGATCTATATTCAACCAGTTATAATTTTTATGCATGCTGATGTGTTGGATCTAGGTCTTGAATCAACCAATGATGATTCCATGTTTGTTGATGTTTTAGGCTCACATTTCATTGATCATGCCTTTCCGAGCGTTTTTAACGAGAAATTATTAGGTGTAGACCAAGATTCAACCCTTGTCAGTTCATGAATTGACTTGGATATAGGCCGATGTAAGTGCTGGTGCTTATGGTGACTATCTATGTGTAATACAATAATTCAGAGTTAGAAGTAAATTTTTATGATGTCCATTTTCCTATAGAGCTCCTAAAAGTTCCACAGGTGTTAGGTATCAGGCATCATATATCGATGGGAAGACAACTGAAAACTCAACAATCCATTCAAAATCGATAGCTGCCTGAGGGATCGATATTGAGACGTTGGCGTATGTTTTCTTTCTTATTTTTCTCATACTGAAATAAAAGTGGTGATCGTGAATTGCATGAGGCAAAAATAATTATAACTGGCACTATTAACAATAAATAAAGTAATCATGTCAGTAAGACAACCTTATATTTTGTTCAGCCGTGATATAAATCTCTTCCAGGTCCTAAACACAATACATAGACCAGAACAATTTATGGTTAAAAAAACAAAAAGGCTTCTAACAGAAACACCAGAATAATATTACAGTCAAAGGAAGGTCAGCAAATAGTTCAATTTCGAGCTTGAAACACGTTTACATTGAATATTGAAAAAAATAATATGTCTACTGCAAAAGAACGATGAAGCTATAGCAAAACTCTTCAAATATTTTTCAATTGATATATGCAGGATCTTATTGTACCCTTGTATTCAATACTATATTTGCCTAACATTCACATTTTTTTATTTAATTCATATATGAAGACCCATTAGACACAAGTAGCGCCCCATTGTCCATCCTTGGAGAGTCTAGATGCCTCACGGTAACCAACTCAGACTGGACGAAATGACGGACAAGTCCTTTCGCTCTGGAGACAGGGGAGGGGGGACGCATATCTACATGTCTTTCACGAGAGAAACGTCCAAATCTCCTCCATCCAGTTCAAAGGGTAGATCCACAACTTTGGTCAAAGAAAAATAGAATATTTTTAAAATCATGTTAAATTTAAAGGCATTTGATCTTTAAATACGAATAATATAAATCTCATTGTTTTCCTATTTTTTTTTTTTTTTTTTAGATTTCTTTGGTCTAAATAAATAGTTTATCAACTTTTTTCTTACACTAGTATAAACGTATAATGGTTTTTTGAACTTATGTGCCCAGCCTTATTTGAATCACAGGATAGAAAAGAAAACCAGCGTAATGAAAACTTTAATCTTGTACAATATTTAATGAATAATATTTTTATAAACGTTAAGAAACCTAACAAGACAGAAAACGTTTTTTTCTTCTTTTGGAAAAAAAAAACAACAAAAAACGAGGTCCTGAAAATTCCTAACTTTATCTATGGAAAAAAGATGGCACAGAGTTTTATTTATTTATTATTGTTTTTAATTTGGGGAGATCTGGTGACGTTACATAAATCAAATAATTGCTAAGTATGTTTAGCGAGCATTAACCACAAATAAAAAGAAGTAATTAAAATATAAATATCTGAATAATTCAAATGACAAGAAATGTTTGCCTTTGTACGTATTAAAAATCATTGCCATGAACTGCATTGGAATCGAACAGCTCACTTTCAGTCTGGAAGTTTGTCTGCATCCTCAGAGATCTTGGCACAGAATGCTGCCATTGAGATTTCATGGGTTTGCGTTATTGTATATAGCCAGTCCACAACAAGGTGATCTCAGGCTTTGAGACCTCAGTCAGGCTGGGGCGCCGATGGCTGGGCTCGAACCCGCGACAGTAGGGTCCCTGCAGATCTCAGGGGGGACACATAAGTTACTGTGCCACCGACGCCCCTTGAGATTCCATGACCTGAGCAGAATAAAGGTATATATGCGAGATAATGAGACACTTTTGAAAAAAAAAATAATATACGTCCATGGGACATTGACAACCAAAGAATGAAATAGTTCTTTTATGCGATTCCTTGGCGAAGAAATAAATGGATTTAGAATTCGTTCACTTAATTCTATATCAAGTGTAATTTTAAAAATATAAAAATTGAAATGACTAGTAATAGTGTCAGTTTTATGACCGTGATCTTTTATCACGTAAAATAATACAGTGAATTTAGTGACATTGTTGAAATTATTAGTAAGGTCTCTTGGTAACATTAAAGAGTCTGGTAGGTTAATGACAAAATCTTTGGTTTAATGTTTGAAACCGAAAGCTCACTTTTTTTATCCAATTTCGTCTGTGTCATCAAAGCTCTTATTGTCACGCAGTGCCCTGTTGACATGATTAGGTCGGGCAGGAGACAGGAATAGAAACAAATATTCATATGCGAGATAAAACTGTATGGTGAATAAAGCAATAAATTACACACGAAACATTTTTACTCAGAGATTTATCTTGAACCAGAAAAACATGTATTCAGACCAATAGTGAAAAAAAAAAAAAACAACAAACGAAAAAAATNNNNAAAAAAAACCGCACTAATAATATGCTATAACCTGAGTTTTAGATGCTGTTAATTCTTCAGGAATTAATCATACCCAGACACTGTTATTCCTGTCTGAGGGAAGGGATTTGCAAGTCGAATCCTGAACTGACAAAGGCTGTTAACAGAAATGTTTGCATCAGACCTGTAAAACCAAAGAATGTAGACCTAAATCTTTCCCAAGTAATCAAACTTTATCTGAAAGTGCCAAAAGCATGTAAACATTAGGTTTCAAAAATGAATTAGGCTAAAGTTTTAAACTAAAAGATTTAAAATAATAGTTATAAACTTATCTTCTTTACATTGAAGCTGGAAGAAACATTAAAAAATTAGTCTCTCAATCTGCCTCTTCATTGTCATGCTCAAATAAAAAAAAGCATCTTTGAAAGAGGAGATCAGGCACGAGACTGAAATCAATGTTCATAACCAATAGACGTCCCTGAAATTTCTTGCCATATTTACGTGGAGACTTTGAAAAGGTAGCTCAGACATGAGACTGCCAGGGTATTCTTGCCTTTATATGGTGGACCAGCACATCCATCTCTTACTGACCTCACTGGTAAAAAAAATATTGCAAGAAGCTGATCGCAAGATGGTCATGTGCAGTGTCATTAGAGTTTTCTGATGATTGATTAGCATTTAACAATTTGTTAAAATCACTTGCCTACAAAAAAATCACAAGTTTCACATGAAGTATACATATTATACTTGGCTGCACCTAGAGCTTAAATCCTTTGTACTGTCCATATTGCCAACAGGCTGTGGATACGGCTGGCGCTGACGGCTTGATCTGGTCTTTGTATGTAACAAATGTGTGTAAAAGAGATAACATAGAATTTCGAAACAATAGCATTTTAAAATGAATGAATTTAAGTTATCACCTTAGAATGAATTAATGCGAAATTGACAATGAGTTACTACCAATGCAGTCTTTTAGGCGCGGTCTCCCCACGTTTTAACGCAACATAATATCTTAGTCTCTAAAGCCAGCCTGTTCACGGTTGATAAACGACTGACAGAGTTCACCTTATCTCCAAAAAAGGCATAACAGAATAGCCAATATCTTTTTTCAGAAGCATCTCTCTTTAAATGAGTTACGTATAAAAGGAACAGAAAAATACCCGATCTTTAACTTGAATCTCCTCTAATGTCCACATACATATATCAGTACCTTTCTGTTGCAATACTGCCCACCTTTCGGACATTTCTTGGTCGCAGTTATGTGAAATGATCTTTTCAGGATTACTGGCCAGATAAAGTTGACATATTTCACGGATGATGGTAACCATAAGGTATCCTGACCCATTCTGATGAAGAACACTGGCTAAATCTCACATAATGTAAAAATAAAAAAATAAAAAAGTTAAATTTGATTGGATAATGCTCACAAGTCACAAGTTTTTTTCCTTTTTTTTTTCGATTTAGCGACTGAGGGCTCAGTGTAAAGTTTGCAAAAAACTATAAATATAAATTTTACAATGAGGCTCATTTAATTTTACTGATACTTTTTTTTCTATTCAAAATCGCTGTCAAAAAACGTCTTTACTTACAAACATTTACATGCTTATTCAATATTTTCTATTCAGACTGCCTCACAAGCTGCTTCTGAATCCGTATATGTGATTGCAACTCATCCGCTTTCATCTGACATGCTTTTTGAAGCTTTGTAACCGCCAAAAGGTGGCGGTCAGTACCACAAAGTTTTCTCCTGGGCATTTCTCAACAGGGCCTTTGGGTGCCTAAAAGAAAATAAGATATAACATTTGAAGGTCATGAGGAGGTTGTATTATTTTATGCTGCTCAGCAAAAGCATAGATATGAAAAAAAGTAGATGCAGAAAAATACAATATGTTTCCTTTTGGAAATAATAGGGTATACATTTTCGTGTCCTAAAAGAATTAAGTTATGGTTATTTACAAACAAACTTTTTTTTATTATTTTAAGAAAGGATTTTTTTTCATTGCTTTTGAAAAAAATAACATCAATTTCCTGTGATTCTGTTTGTTTTTTTTTTTGTTTTGTTTTGTTTTTTTTTGGTAAATTTCTCTAAGGGACAAATTAATGTAAAATGCTTACATCCATCTTCCAATTTATTTTAAAACCAAGAAACGGCCCTGACATCCATTCGCGGGTAATCCTAGTTTTCCAGTGTGTGAAAAAAGTCAGGTGTTGAAGGAGAAGTACTGGGCAATCCTCCTTTGCTGGAAATGTGCAATTAGAGCTCATGTCTTTTTGAAAAAGGCACAAAAAGTTTTCACTCTGCAAAGCAATGGGCGAATCGATAACGTGTTAAAGGGGGAAAATCATATTTTTTCTAAGCCAAGTTTCAATATTACAAGCAAACTGTATATCATGACCTGAAATAATGATTCCCAACAATGCCAAGAATCTTAATTTCAATTTCAGAAAAACGTTTCCACCTGTTTAAAGTTGATATTAAATTCATTTCTAAAACTGTTGAATACCTCGCATTGAAATAATGCAAAGCCGATGTCTTATAACAAAAAAAAAAGCTACTTGTTATTCAAACTATGCCCGTGTTGTGTTCCAAATTTCTTACTGAACAATTATGCAGGTAGTGAACTTTATCAGCCCACGCATTTGCTGCTTTTGTTAACTTGTCATAGCATAAAAAGATGTTTTAGTTAACCCTTTTAATCCTTGTTACTTAAAAGAAGATCGACTTATGAAAGTTCCAACTTGCTTAGATTCCACTGTATATCGCAAAGATCTTTTTTATACGTATGTTATGACAAGTTCAGATCATCTGAAGCTGCACAGTCATTTTTTTTTTGTCCCTTCGACTGTCGATATAATCAACAGCAAAAGTCCATAGTGAAAAATTACCAAACGCGTAGATCTCATTCAGAATAGCAAAGCTTCATGCTGTGCAGATCTTGAAATTGCCTGGCTCAAAACCCAGTCTCTACATCAGTCTCTTTTTTTGGCGTGGTCTCACTGATTAACTGTGCAAAATCCTGCACCAAATTTGAAATATAAAGTTTGGGGAGGTAAGCCTTCAGTTTTAATTTATGACAAATGTAAGGTTTTCACAGTCATATAGAGAAAAAAATTGAATGATAAAAAAACGATTATTGTTTTAAGATTCGTAATATTGAAATACATTTTTAAACAAATATTACAAAATATACATTAAAATAAGTAGCACGATCTTGTACTGGGCAAATATCCTGCAAGCAGTAAAGAAATGTCGGTGAAAGGTTTTTACCACTGTTTTTTTCTTTCCCATCAAGGTCGGCAGACATTAATTCAAGCAGCAAGTCACTGAAAATTAAAGATAGATAAATAATTAAATCTACTATGGTCATTGAACAGAAAGAAGACGGAAGTAATGGTTGTCAGTCGAAAACAAGAATTGCCAATAATCAACATCTATATTAAAGGAACAAGGCTGAAACAAAAGGACCAATTCAAATACCTAGGATCCTTGATCTCAAGCGTCGGAAGAAACAACAGCGAAGTTGCATCAAGAATAGCTCAAGCAAAGACAAATTTCCAGAAAATGAAAACAGTTCTGACAAATA
>BLXT01000014.1:85241-97122 GCA_019648995.1 Plakobranchus ocellatus | reverse complement strand
CCCCTCCCCCTCTCCACCCCTCAGAAAAAAAACCATCACCTTTCCCGGGCTAAAAATGGATACAGAAGTATGCTTTACCCCATCCATCTCACAGTCCTGAGCTTGTTACTTTAGAATCTTATCAGTTGCATCCAAAGAGCTATACTTACTAAAAATAAGGATTTTGCTGATATCAAAAGATTTTTGGAGCACGCCGAGCGCTTGGTGTAAAAGCTATAGAAATGGCACGTAATTTACTTATGAGGCGAAGAAGAAAACGCGTCAGCGTTCACGGAGACTAAATTGAAAAATAAAAAAAAGTATAAATAATCAAACGGCTGTGTGATTTTTTTTCTTTTGTATGTCGCGTTAAAGAATTTCAGCGCTCAATAATTTTCTTGTTAGCTCTGGGACAGCTAGAGGACGATTAGCGTATTCTGTGGTATTTACTTATTTGCTGCGGTCTGCTATTTTTTTTTTCTTCCTAAATCGTATTTCTTTTTCTCCTTACCCCACTTTTCTTGAGGGCACTTCAAGGAACCTTGTTTGTCTTTATTATTACCCTTACACGATATTTTTTGTCTTCTAACATATCACTACCAATTTCGTTTTTCGCTATGTGCATACATTCATAATCTAAAGAATCGCCTTCTTTTAGCAGCCCTCACAAATGTCAGTCAACTAAATCCAAAAAGGCAAATCTGTCGATATTTTGTTAAGGGAAATCACTGTGAAAATACATACAACAACCGGATGTAACTCTTGAATGCCTCTGCCACGTCGAGGCCATCTTGTTTAGTTCTACGCTGCATAACAACAAACATCTTGCAAGATGGGTGGCACTGCAAGCTCAGAAGTTCCAGGAGGTGGCACAGAAGGATATCACGTTTTACGGGTGAGGAAACGTCTTATTCAGAGTGTGATGTTTTAATAGAATTTAAGAAAAATGGAAAGATTTACGATAATGCACTTAAGCGATTTTATGTCCAGAGAAAGACAATTTTTAGAGTCACCTGTAAACAGTTTTGTTGATAAGAATTTGGTACCTCAAGATATTTGGACCCCAAAAATTGTTCAGATCTAGATCTAGATCTTAACCTACTAAGCCTTAAAAAATAGCTTCGTACAAAAGCAAAGATTTTTTTTACGAAGTGAATATTTTCCCGAACACTAGGCAAACATTAAGCAATGATACTTTATGGGACCCGTGCAGTATGAGTACCAGTAGGCCCCTATGCCGTTTTGGCACTCCTGTACAATTGCAGTCCCTTTTATTTAAATGGCAGCCATATTCACTATCGCGTTTTATTTCTAGATTGGGACTGATCAACTTGAACTTACTTCAATTAATCAGTGATCGGTTCCCCAGGGATATTTAGGCCTACCAACAATACTGACAAAATGAAGATCCGGCTTAGATATCTAGAAATAAAACACAAACACTCCACCGTGTAAACAATGGGGACCGCAATTGTACAGGAGTGCCCCAGTCTTACTGAACTCTCGCTTTCTCTTTTCCTTTATAAAAATACATGCATTGGACCAACATTGGCAACAATCTAACAATTGGAGTAATTGCTGAGCCACTCATCATAACATTTGTTTTTTTTTATTGTCTGGTTTTTTTTTTTTTTTTTTTGTTTCTAACAGCATAGAAATTAATCTAATTTGTATTTCCAAATACTACAAAATTTGGACTGTACAACTTGAATCTAGGCCTATAGGCTAGTTGCTGAGCTTTCTGTTTCCAAACTCTATATGAGGTAAAAATCAGACACTCACAATTGCCAACAAAATATGTCCCTCTACTTTTAGATTTGTCTTTGGTGCTTGATTGATTCTGGGCTAATTGTATTTTATGTTAGACCTTATTTACTTGAATTTGAATATCGTGCTTCCTTGTCTCTCTTAAAAAAAGGACAAAAGAAACTTTAAAGAATAAGTTAGTCATTGAGAAAGACTAGATACTAGAGTGAAGTTTTGGTATACTCCAGGGACAGGCCCAATGACTTATAGATCCACCCTTATCAGCTACCGTCCATATGAAGGGTTGTAATACTTTCATACGATGTCTTGCCCCATTATTGCCCTTGACTTTTTCATTTTGTTTGTAGCTGATAAAGGTAGATCTAAAAGTCATTGGGCCTGTACCTAGAGTATCCTGATGTTTTTGCATTTCATCTTACCAGTTAGCATATCTTGCAATCTTGAAAGAGATCTAAATATAGACTTCAATGCTCGATCAATTTTGGTCCATGTTAATAGTACTTACCAAAGTGATGAAATAG
Source organism: Plakobranchus ocellatus (assembly GCA_019648995.1). Lineage (NCBI taxonomy): Eukaryota > Metazoa > Mollusca > Gastropoda > Plakobranchidae > Plakobranchus > Plakobranchus ocellatus. Next base: position 94,855 of record BLXT01000014.1, on the reverse strand, counting down.
CTTTGTAGCCATTGTAGAAAATACTAATTGTAAGAGAAAAGCAATACAGAATTTTTTTTTTTAAAGGGCAAAAAAAAAACAACCCAAATGTTAAAAGTCCTTTTATTAAGTTTTAATCTAATTCCTTTCAGTTTCCACTGATTTTCCATACAAAGGAACCAAATCCACTCAAATAAGCCTTAATGTAAGTTATTTTGTATTAATGGTTTTTTTTTAAATTATTTTTGCTAGATAATTGTGCTATTTCTTGACAGGTACAAGAAGGCTCGCCTGGCCATAGAGCAGGGTTGGAGGCTTTCTTTGACTTCATTGTGGCCATTGGTCAGACTAGACTAGTAAGTTGGAGCATAATTATCTTCTAACGCATAGTGTGGGAGATAGAGTCTATATTATAGGATATTTTCCATGATAGTTTCCAAACTATGGGTGATTTTCCAGTTGATACACATATTAAATTGAAGGTAATTTTATACTGACTTAATTTTTTATTTCTAAAATGCGAATTCTGCAAAGAAACCTTCATATTTCAGAATGAGTGATTGGCAGGTAACTGTAATATAATTCTTATTGCTAAGTATGTAAACACCCAAAAAAAAAGTCAAAAGAAACCCTGTAGTATTCAAGCTTAAGCAAATCGACCAACCAGCATTCAAAACACAGGTCAGAAGAATTAAAGCATCTATAGTGTCTTTTGGATATTTTTTTATTGTGTCATGGATGCTTAAATTTCCCAAGATTTGCTTAGATAGAATCCACCATTATATTATTTTGTAAGCCTTTTCTGATTGATGATAATGGTTTTTTTTTAGTTAATACAGAAGTGGATTTTATTAAGTTTTTGTAAAGTAATTTACAGTCCTATTTTATTGATAATAAAGAAACTGATTTAACAACATTTAAATTTTACCCAAGCCTTTATTGTGTTCAACTAGAATCAAGACATTCCTATTTTATCTATAATTAAGAAACTGTCGTAACAACATTTGAAAAGTTGTGTTTTAAGCCTTTATTCTGTTCAATCTCCACGTCATCTAGAATCAAGACAATGACACACTAAAAGAGCTGCTAAAAACAAACATTGAGAAGCCGCTGGTGGTCACAGTGTACAGTAGTAAGACACAAAAGGTCAGAGAGGTCCAGCTGGTTCCTTCACACAGCTGGGGAGGACAGGGGCTCCTTGGTGTCAGCATCAGGTCAGTTTTGTGTTGAGGCCCCATGGGTCAGAAAAGAAATGGTGGTCAAAAGAAAAGGACACAGCCTTTGTGAGATTTAAGGATAAAAATGATTTCTTTTAAAGAAACTTGACTGGATCATTATTTGTGACTTTCTGGTTGACGCACCTTTTAGTATGGAAAGATGGCTTGGTTCAAAATTGGCAGTAGCTTTTAATGGGTTTTTTTTTTTTTTTCGTATAACCTAGAGTAGAATATGTATTATAACTGATCAGAATTGGCCTCAAGACATTTACGTATATATTGAGGGCTTCTCATCAAAAGGTATTTGAGGGAAGCTTCGAATTATGTCAGTTGAGGAGGTGGCATTGGTATGAGTGATTTTCTTTCAATTTTATTTGTTGGCAGGGGATGGAGATCAGGGTTGATCTCTTTCAGTTTCCGATATGTTTGAAAGTTGGCTGATGTAAGGTTCATTTCTGCCTGTTTGAAATAGGATTGAGCATTCAAAGTGTTTTACATCCTCTTATGTGTGTTAGCCATTGAGTTTTTGTATTCAAAGTTTTCGTTTCAGTCTGTGTTTTACATCCTGTTATATGTGGTGGCCATTGAATTCATTTACCTGTGCCATGATCTCTCTTTCATTTTGTCTGTCCCAGCAAGGACCTAAAGTCTAAAGGTCTTTTTTTTTCATGATGACACAGATACACATTATTAACTAAAGGGATTTTCAGAATGATATGAAGGGGTTTTTGTTTTGTTTTTTTTAATAATATATTTCTTTACTAGTGTAAGTTTTTGAGAGTTTTTTTGGTTCATTAAGAAAATGCTCTTTGAATCTTCTGCAGATTTTGTTCATTTGAGGGTGCCAATGAAAACGTGTGGCATATTCTGGTAAGAATAAACATTTTCATTTAGATCAAATTTTTCTTTTATTTTTTTTAAACTTTGTTACAATAACTTTCAGATGATACAATTTCAGTTGAAATTTGAAAGTATGAAATACACTTCTAATTGTCAATGTAAAAAAAACGTGATAATTTTTCAAAATATGTGGTATGTGTAGTGTTGCCACAAATGAAGACATTTTGCGCAAAAATCGACCATAGAAAATTAAAAGGTTTCATGCCTCTCACACTGCTGTAACCAGATGAAGTGCAGTTTTGGAGGTTTTGAGTCTATGGGCGATACTGCTTTTTTTTTGTTAGGGCAGCACAGATAACCAGTGGCAGATTTTTAGCCGTGCGCTGTTAAACATTGCAAAGCTCTCTTAAAGGATGAAAGAAAATTTTCATATAAAAAACATCATAATTCTTACACCTGCATCAATAAGCTATAACATGCTCTTGCCTCTAAATGTCTCATATTGCAGCGACAGAACACATACTTGGAACTATTTCAAACTTCCCATATAAAATATTCTGTAACGAATATGGTATGGGTATTATGATCAATCTCTTGCCTGTAAGCCGAGGCATTTATAATTTTTGTTACAGCTGTTTGACCATAAAGTCATTTCATTTGAACCCAGCATTTCTCATTTTACCAATTGCTTTCATCTTTCTTTTAATTATGCCTGATGCTACAATACTCTCTGCTGCCCCTTTTTTTTTTTTAACCTCTAGAGACACCAAAACAATAACAACAAAAAAGGGAGAGTTGTATGCCTCTTATCTATTGCTCACAATTGAATTTTACACACAGGAAGTCCAGCCAAATTCTCCTGCAGATCTTGCTGGATTGAAATCAGATACAGACTTTGTGATAGGAGCAGACTCAGTCTTACATGAGGTAAAAAAATGTCTGCTTATTTTAGAACTGTTTATCAAAAATAAAACAATTTTTAGACCTCTAAAAGAGTATCAAACTTTGAACCAATCGCTGCCTCAGCACATTTTTTAAGAGATAATCCTGTCTTGATTCATACATCAATTCTTATGTGTATGAGTGTTTTTTTTTTTTTGTTTTTTTTTTTGTTTTGTTTTTTTGTTTTTTTAATTCAAAGAAAATATAAAATGAGACCATTTCAACAGTGTCTTCATGAGTACCTATTTTAAAAAGTAAGGGTTTTAAAATTGAGTTCTTGTAAATGCACCCTGTTTCAGAGTGCTTGTGAAATGACTTTCAATGCTTAATTCAGGACTCAGTTTGTAAAGTTTTTTGCCATTTCACCATCAAGAAAGAATATCTTTGTAGCAGAGGTCTAACAATATCATCCTATGCGTTATGACTTATATTTATACGTCATTTTAATTTTTCTCTCTCGCATTTTTTTTTTCCTTTTTCCCTTTTTTTTATTGTCCTGAACAGTCTGAAGACCTTTTCACTTTGATAGAATCTCACGAGGGTAAAGCTTTGAAGCTCTATGTCTACAGCACTGAGAGCGATTCTTGTCGAGAGGTGACCATCACCCCTAACCTGTCATGGGGTGGACAAGGAAGGTAAGTCTTACACCTCTCACTTGCCTAATATTTCAGTAATTTCAACATTCTAGAGAGAGAAAAAAGTGATTTGATGCGGATGTCAACACAAAATTATGATGTCTTTATTTTATTTTATGAAAGCTTTTCTTTCCAAAATAGAGACTGATTAAATTTTTTTTCTCTAAATGTAGAAATTTTTATTTTGACACAGCTGCTTTTAGTAACCTGTTCATAAAATCCCTTTGCTCATTTTTTATCTTTTATTTTTTGGATATCTTTTTCTCTTTTGCTCTAGAGTTCCTTTCATTCTTAGTACAATTCAACTAGAAAGCTGCCTCTTTTTTTTTTTCTATTCTTACAGTATGGGTTGCAACATTGGTTACGGATATCTGCATCGTATCCCTAAACGCCAATTTCCATCAGGCAAGGCTCCGCTCTCAGTGTCCCCTTCAGCTCCCCCTCTCTCCCCACCCAGGGATGGATTCTCTGAGGTAAGTTAGATATAAATTCTTGCCGATCATGTTATATTTTTGAACATTATTGAGTAGTAGCTTGTGTCTGACATCAAGCTCAGATAATGTGTGACCTGACCATACAAAATGAGTCTTTTGTAGAAGGTAGGCCTATTTGTCAACTATAAGATTTTGATCCTCTTAAAAAGGTCTTTCACTTCCCTTTCAAATTGTGAAAGAATTTTCACTTTCATATATTTTCAAGCAAAGATATGCCTGAATAATAAAATTATATTAATCCTCTTGCATACCTTTTTCTCGGGATGTCTTTGGTTTTGATGTTGTTGTTGTTGTTTAATTATTGGTTTTTGTGAATTCAAGTACATTGCTAGCAGTATTTCTGTGCTTGAGTTCTTCTTCACTGCCTTACTGCTGTTGAATTGAAATGATCATCATCATCAAGTGCCTTGCTTGTAAGCTTTGGCGATCATGTCCCTCCACAAATCCCTATCTTTGACGGCGGCCAGTGTATCCGACACTTTTCCTATCCCAAGCCATGTGGCCAGTCCATCCATTATCTTCTCCCTTTGTCTTCCTCTGCTTCTTTTTCCTTCAAACTTTCCTGTTGTTACCAAATGTTCCAGTTTTGGTGATAGTCCTGTTGTAATGTGACATATTTTTCAGGTCAATCTGAGTGGCTCCCCTGCAAACGCCTCCAGTGTCGCTACAGGCATGGCTCAGATGTCCATCAACACAGGTACATCCAAATAGGTTTTTTTTACACTCTGTTTGATCTAGCTTAATAAGGGGGGGGGGGGGGGTTCAAATGACAAATTATGTCTTGAGATCAATAGTAATGAGCCAGATGTTGCATATTGAAAATATTAAACCATTGAAACAGCCTGAACAATCTTTACATTAAAAATTGCATGATTCGTATGATATGAATTCTGAGCCAAGCTATGGAATTTTTAAAATTTTTTAAAAAGGGGATAGCAAAGAAAGGGAGGTGGAGGGGGGGAAGCCTTAAAATTTCTTTTTTCGCAAAGGGTTATAAGCAATATCCAACCCATTACTTTTTCATAATCATTAATTTGCCCCGCAGATTGTGGTTTTCAATGTTTAGAATGTTGTGACGGAACTTTAAACTTCTCATTTGTCTTACAGGTTCTCCTACCATTCCAGTCATACCACAGCAGCAGTCATCGACAGCTGCGCCGATTTCACAACCAAATATCTCTGCCACAGGTAAGAACTATTGGCATGGAAAGTAAATCTGGTTGTGGCTCAGTTCTCAGTTTAACCCTAACTCTGCCTATCAGGTCAAAGCATATGCTAGTTTCTATGGTCAAAATTTGAGTCAGATTAAAGCATTTAAACGCACTCAGTGTTATACAGATAGAGTCTTTCCTTTTGGGGGGGGGGGGGGGGGNNNGAAGAAAATTTTGTTCCATGAAATTCATCAATCAGGCTTGCCTTTCTCAAAGTAAATTAAATATGTATTCAGATAACTAGGGAAGCTGTTGAAAGTAAATATCAGCATAGTGAATAACCAAAATGGCTGTAGTGTCTTTCATAAACCTAACTGGCAGATATAGGGTTAAAGAGCTGGTTCTCTGTGTTTGCATGATATAAAGAAGTTGTCACTGTGACTAAGAAATCACATTTATTGTAGCTGGTCGCGGCAATCTAGTGCAATTATAAATATTTTATGATTCTTGATCAAGAGCTAGAGTTCTAAGTTTTTTTCAGAGTTGAAGCAATGTCTTGTTTTAGAAAAATATTGTACATCTGGAAACAAACCTAAATACATGAAAGAAAATGAAAATAAAAATCAATTTGGTTTCTTTTTTATGCCTTTCTGTCAGCCAGTTAGTAAAAAGTTCTGTAAAAAGACATTGCCTATCACGTATATATATATTTTTTTTTTTAGAACTACTTTGTGTCTCAAAAGTATTTGCCACTTTTTGATTTAGTTTGACTTTTGTATCGAGAAGTTATGTGGTTTTAAAATGTTTTTGAAGATTATGTCAAAAACTCTGTTCAGACTACTGACATTATACCTCATGACTGTTTCATTTTCAACGTAAAATTCAGACGTTTGCATCCTTTCCACTGGTTGCTAGATATTGTCACTTTTCCTTCATATCAAGTTTCATGTGAATATGGTTAACAATATGATAGAAAATCTGAAAGTAAAAGCTACATCTGCATGATTCTTTTTTTCCATTTCTATCATTTCTTTTTCTTTGTCTTTTTTTTTTTTTTTTTTTTTTTTTTTTTTTTTTTTTTTTTTTTTTGTAATCATTTAAAAAAAGGGGGAAAGTTGGGTTGGGTGGGGATGATAAGGTATTCTAAATGAAGAATTAATTCTGATTTTACATCCCTTCTCTCACACTTTAAGATATATAATCAAGAAGTGGAACTTTTCAAGGTCTTATTTTCATTTCTTTTTCACTTTCCGTGTCTTCATTTTTTTCTTTTTTTTCGACTTGCTATGTTTTTTGTTAGTTTTTTTTTTTTTTTTTTTTTTTTTTTTTTTTTTTTTTTTTTTTTTTTTTTTTTTTTTTTTTTTTTTTTTGCTTGTTTTCTGTAAATCCTTTTCTCTCTTTTTTTAAAAAATCATTTATTTATAGTAGTATAGTAATATATACATACGCAAATATACTTACTTTTCTTCTGCAATTTGTCCTGTTTTTTTTTTAAAGCAAAAAAGAAATTGTCTTCTTTGTCAAATTTTTATGTACTCTATTGCCTACTATATCTCTCTTCAAAGTTAGCCTTTTTGGAGCAGGTGGATTAGGGGGTTGTTAAAGAGCACAATGGATATCTATTTATTCCTGCACAGGCTGTTGGTCTCTTTCTATACCACCATGCCTTTCCAAGAACCTATATATGAGGATTAGCTTGTATCTATGGCTTTAGAGTAGCTTTCTCTATTCTGTCTACTTAATACTTGACTTTTTTTGCCCTATTTCTTCCCCGCCCTTTTTTGTCAGGCATCCCTCCCCCGTCTGCTATCCCAAATCTTTCAAATCTACCAGGGCTGACAACCCCGATCTCGCTGCCTGGGATGCCACCTGTGTCTTTACCTCCCTTAAATAACCCAGGTGCATTGCCTCCCCTTCCCACAGGTAAATGGGTTTTGTAAAATGTTTCGTGCATGAAAAATTTGCTATGATTTTTTTAAAATACTCTTTGCTTTTCTTGCAATTATTTTCCCCTGTTTAACATAGTCATAACTTTTTGATAGATAGTTTGAAGAGACAAAAATTACATGTTGATATTTAGGGCTTACTCTGCGTTATTGGATTTCATACTTCTGAGCATTGTGAGGCATACAGTTTTGAATAAGCAGCCTATCAGTATAACAGAGACTCTAGCGTGAAAAGTTATGTTTATGGTTTAAGTACATGGCCTCTTTCAAGTGTGAAGATTTTTTGATTGATATGTAGCTGTAAAACACATGAGTTCTAAAAATTCAATGTGTGTAACAACAGAATTAATTTTGGGCCAGTGACTGTAATTATAAATTCCTTATTCATTTCTAGATTATCAGATACATTTCCTTTTTTTTTTCTTTAGTTTTTGCACTATGGAATGGGTTTGGTGGCGGTTAAATGAATAATATTGAAAGATATTTGCTCCCTTTTTTATTTTATTCATAAACCTTAAAATATAGTGGGGAAAAGGTTTTCTTCGCCAACGGCAGAATGTTTGCAGTTTTAAGATTAACAGTGAAAGTCTTTGCATACTTAAGGTTTTGTAGAAAAGCCTTAAAATCTGTGCAGTTGCATGACCAGAGAGGAGATGTCAGTTGCCCAAGACTGCACCATCTGGCTTTGAAACTGTGCTTTGCCAAAATGGCATGAGATATTCTTGTTCTAACGACCAGGTCATAAAACAAATCAAATGATAAGGAAGGACTTTTTTTTTTTACTTTTAAATTTATTGCCCTAGCCATGGTGTATGTCGTACAGAAAAGGTATATAATATTTTGGATTTGAAGGATTAGCCTCGGAAACATAAGTATACGTGTAGGATAGTAAAATATGTATGAATTTGTGCGTGCTATATTTTTTTTTTCCATACCTCTTGATCAGTTCAAATGAACAATGTCTGATGAGAGAAATACACAAAAAGTTAATAATAAGATGAATACTATCTTTGTATTAGTAAAAGACACTTAAAAATGATAGTCTTTAAGAGTTCTTTTTTTATGGTTACATTACAACAAAGATGAATAACATAGTACTTTTGTATTAAAAAAAAAAGTGTGATTCATGACCATGAGTTTTATTTTAGGGAACTTGTATATGTGAACCACCTATGAAAATGAGGATTTTTTTCTTAAGTAATTATGGATTTTGTCTTTGAGATTAAAATTTCATATCATTTTATATATGATTCCTCAAGAAGTGATTAATATACTTTGCCAACATTTAAAATATTTTCAGGTTTTAGAAATAGTTGTGTGTCCTCGTGTTTTGAATTGGGCCAAAGAGCTCTACTTCTTTGGAATTTTTGCATTTGTGAGGCTTCATTTTTTACATATTTTTGCCGTTTTCAATTTTTCTAAATTCAGGTTTAGGTCCACTACCCCAGCTGCCTCCCATGAGTCAACTACCCCCTTTCTCTGCCCCTGCCCCTCTGCCCAACTTCACTCTCCCTGCCTCATCGACACCTGGCGCAGGTCTGCCCCCACTCTCAAGCCTCCCTGCAGGAGTTATTCCCCCATCTTCAGCGCCTGGGCTGGCAGGAGTTACGCCCCTGAAGACAGGGACTGGTGCTGGCTCTGTAGCAATAACCCCAGCAGCAGCAGCAACCTTCACACCATCATCTCCTGCAGCAACTCAACAACAATTGACGAATGGTGGCTCCAGCGCGGCAGTCGGTGATTCGGCAGTTTCATCTTCCTAGGTTTAGAGTTTTTATGTGTGTGTGTTTGTTTGTTTGTATTTGGTAACTTTTATGAGCATTTGACTTTTGTGTGTGATCATAGCCGGGTTTTCACTTTGACAACATGCAAAAGAACCCTTTCTGTTGGGTTGTCTGTTGACCTGCTTTCATTAATTGTGTACAAAAACTTGATTTGAGATCTGTATCTGAACATCAAGATCTTTGAATAAAAAAAACAAAAAAAAAACAGACTCACTTGAGTATGGATAAGCTGAGAGTTTGTCTCTCTCCTTCAATTAGTCTGTCTCATTTTATAAAACCCTTTGTTTGTCAATATTCCAAGCTCTGCTTCATTAAAGTTCTTTTTACGTTTCTGATTTACCATGTATCATAAACTACTTAACCCTAAAAGCGTCATCGGCCGATCAATCGGCCGAAAATAGCCAGTTTGTGGTGTTTCGGCCGATCATAATCGGCCGAAAATAGGGCCTTTTTTTTACCCGTTTGTGCCTGTCTTACTGAACACAACCCACTTTATTTTACATAGAGCATTTCCGGTTTTCAGTACAGAAGATTTCCATATTGAAAGTGAAACTAAAAGTGGTTTATAGAGCGTTTTGTTGGTCAGAAGAAAGTGTGAATCTATGAACTTTCAATCCACCGCAAAT
>BLXT01000014.1:40314-55356 GCA_019648995.1 Plakobranchus ocellatus | reverse complement strand
CCCCCCCTTTTTTTTTACACTTAGAGTGCAGCTTTTGACATTACAGCAAGGTTGAATTATTGCCTTGAATATTTGTTTTTGTTAAATACATGCAATGTTTTTTTGTTCACACTAGGCATTTACATATTCACAGCTTGTTTGCTTTGGGGAGTTGATGCCGTAGCTTTTGCTTGAGCATTTCACTTCAAAAGATGGCCTGTCTTTAAATGACAGTTTCATTCAAGCACAATATGTTCAGAAAAATTTTTCATGGCCTGTCTTTAAATGACAGTTAAGTTCATGCACAATATGTTCAGAAGAATGTTTTTTATGGCCTGTCTTGAATGAAAGTTTATTTTGAGTACAGTATATTCAGGATTTTTTTTTTTATCAATCAAAGCCTATTGAAAAATTGTTGAGATAATGTATAATAAGCATTAGACTCTTGTGTACAAGCCTCACAACATAAACACAATATTATTATATGTACAACCACCAAACACAATGAGCAGACTGGTATTATAAACTTACTATAATTATATGACCATATATTTATACGTACTTCTGATTATATGTAAAAAAAAAACTACCAGTGGCTTTGTATTATTACTAGGTAAACCCATTGCCAATTTTCATTGTTTCACTGAAAGATATTCTCAACAGAGTAAAAGCTGCTTATCAAACATTTATGCTATTTTTTTTCCTTTAGCTTTGACTTGCTGTGTACAAAGTTCTGAAACATAATTGTTATAAAATGAATACTTGTATATTTTGTTTCCCATAGTTAGTAAGAAGGTCTAAATATGGGAATGAAATATTGTTTTGTAAATTCTTTAAACAACTTAAAATGGCATGATCTAGATTAACATATCTATATTTTTGTGAATTTTATTGAAGCCCCGAAAAAATGTGTATAGGCATTACATGTCTAACCTTAGCTCCATTATAATAAGATAAAGATGCTCAGTTCACTAATCTTTAAGAATGGAACGTGAGGCAGCCACAGCAAACCAGGGAGAAATGGCTGTGGTTGCTTTGCCATAGGTTGAGACCTTTGTATATAGTTATATTGACTAAAAAAAGGAATGAAAGAAAATATTAAAACTCACATATCCTGTGACACTGACAGAATGAGCCCTCTTGAGAAAGTAATGAGACTTTGGGAAGCACAAGCTTTGAACCCACAAGGGTTCTAATTGTAATTTTTTACGTTTCATAAATCAGGCTTTATTCTGTCCCTTTTATGCTTTTACAAAATTATCATCCCCAAGTCATGTAATGTTCTGACAAAGGCTCGTTGGGTTAGAGACATGAGGGTCTTTTTTTCTTTTTTTTGCATTTTGTGTAATAACAGTGTAAATTGTGACCCTATTCATCACGCTCATATCTCTCAATAATGTCTATAATATTGCTTTTGACTGATTCTCTCTGTTGCTTTACATAGTACACATAGTTTTAATACTTGTTTTTTTCTCTACAGTATTTGATACTATCTTGCAGCTGACACAGTATTGCCCGAGTCCATACTGTAACATAACTTTTAAACATTTTACAATATAACCTTAACTCTATCAACACTTGGTTTTTGTACTCTTTAATGGAGTTTTCTTAGCTAGAACTAAGACATGCTACAACGGTGCCACTCTAATTAGGTATTGAAGTAGACTATCATGCGCCATCACTGTCCATTCATATTTTTTTTTAGTAAGGTCGTGTCTTGCTGTAGATAATCATAGCCTTTAAAACATCCATTCTCCTCAGCAAGGGTTTGGAGGGAAATGAAAATAGTTGCTCATGGTTTTATCATTACCTAAGTTTCTCTTTTTTATTCATTACTAGTTTTTTTATCTGATCTAAAACAAATGAACGTTTGTATGGTTTTGCAAGTAACAGTCTGTACACCTGTAAAAAGTAAAGTGGTTCCTTCCTAAGCTTTCTCCAAGCATCGAGCAACCAGGAATAAGATCCTAATTGTTTTGGCACAGACGCTCTGGGGAGGTTAACCATTGCTTTCCTTGCCCCCTTGACTTTGGCCATGTTTTAAAGAGACATAGCTACCCATTTGATGCTGTATGTTGAGCAGCAAGGAAAATTGTCATGGCCCGGACTAGGATTTGAACCTCAGACCTCTCATTTGGTAGCCAACTGCCCTACCAGATAAGCCATTATTCCTTCAGCATATCTGTACTTTTTTTCCCATCTTTCTGTGATGCAGGAGGAGACCAAAAAAAAAAAAAAAAAAATCCAAACATGTAGACAAAGGGATAAGTTTGAGAGCCTTACTGGATAAATAAATCCTTTCTCTCAAGGATTTTTTTTTTTTGCTTACTTGATTGTTGTATTTTAATCTGAGATTTTGAAAACCATATACAGTTTCTCAAAAGAGATCTAAAGGTTATTGGAAAAGAAAAACAAAAACAAAACCAAAACACATGCACAAACACAAAAACTAAACCAAAGCAAAAACAAATATTGAATTTAGCAAATAGCATTTTTTTGTTTAAGGCTTTTATTTTGTTTTTCTTCAAACTATCATACTTCAATTCGACTACAACTACCAGTAAATACTCTATTACTGCTGCTACTGTTTTTTGTTGACATTGTCACTTTAAGTGAAGTGCTCTCTCTCTCTCTTTCTTGCTCTATCTGTCTATCTTTCTATTTCTGCCTCTTTTTACCCTCTCTTCCTTTCTTTCTTTCCAGCCTCTTTGAAAGAATCTAACTGTATTTGATAACTATGTAACCATATCCATTGAAATGGGACTGAACGTTTCATTTACCTTTCTTGTACATCATGATAGTTATTTATTTGTTCTAGTCTGTAGACAGATTTTTGTGTTTTGATACAGATGGACATGCAGGATAAATTTTGAAACGATTGTATTTATTTTTATATATACTCTTATATCAGGCTTTTTTTCCCCTTTGCCAGTTATCAGTCCCTTCAATACTGTGATATATAGCACTCTTTCAAGACGTTTTTTCTGCTTGAACTTGTTGGTATTTCATTATAACATGGTTTAAAGAATCATGACTTGTGCAGTGTGTTGTCTCTCATTCCCTTAAACACTGCTCAGGAAATGAATTTGTTTATGTGTGTGTAGAGAGAGGGAGGGAGGGAGAGAGAGAGAGAGAGAGAGAGAGAGAGAGAGAGAGAGAGAGAGAGAGAGAGAGAGAGAGAGCATCTCTACTCATAATTATGGATTTGAGAGTTTCATTTACTCATTGCATATATTCAAAAACCCTGAGTAGGAGCTATGAATTTTCCAGGAAAAATAGCTGATGTTTGACTGTTTTATCTGTTTTAGCTGGACTTTTCTATCTTTTCTTAAATAATTTTTATGACAGAAAAACTAAATGGGCATTTAGGTTCTTTTTTTTTTTTTAATCCAAATTTTTACATGGATCATTAGAGCCATTTCTTTGTTTTGCATTCCGACCAATATAAGTGTCGTTTAGAGCACAAGTTATGGCGAAACATCAAGTTTCCAGAATACCTTGTACTAACCTAATTCAGTGTCATGTGCAATGTACTTTAATTTTTGTAATAAATACTGTCTTCTCCAATCAGTAAAAAGGGTATTTTGAGGCCAGGAGAGGCGATCTTTTGCCATTTAAAATACTAATGTCGGAAAGGGAGGCACAGCCCCCCCCCCCCACTTAAACTCCCAGCCCGGACTGCAGCCTATTGCGGGTAATTTTTTTTTAGCCCCTTGCAGGTCTGACCATGTAGTAAAACATTGCATAGAGTGGATTGCTTTGCATTATTGTAGATTTGAATTAAAATCTATGTTTAAATCTTATATCTGAAAGCTCAATGTGTAGGGTGCATTTTGGCATTACATAATCTTAGAGTATAATTTGAGATGAAAAGCAGTATCCTCCATAGACACAAAAGTCACGATATACTAAACTTTGTTTGGCTAGAGCAATATTTTGTGTATGGATAGAGTGAGGAATTTGAAAATGTTTTTTTTATACTGAGGTCGATACCAGATTACTCTTATGTACATTTATAAATGTCGACATTTATACCTCCAACACTTCACGAGAAAAATCCTTAGTTTATAATTAGCTGGCATATTGGCACTGAGCAACATATGCAACAAGAGTACTAGTATGCCTGTAAAAAATATAAATAATTCTGGAAATAATTATAGTAATAATAGAAGTCTTTTATAATTTTGCATCATAGAATGGAACCACAGCAAATGAGAAGTTGCTGTTGATACTTTAGCATTAGAGCCTTTCAAGAATTCTTTATCACTGACAAGGGTAGTAAAATCTTCAAACTCTTGCCTCTGACAGAATCGAGATGGAGACATGACAGTGAACATTGTAAGCCTAAACATTGTGAATCATTCCTCAAGATGGACACTGATTTACTCAGCTAGCCTTACACACGAGCAAAAAATTGTAATTGTAAAACACGAAAATATTGGTTTGTTCTTAAGACTGTTTAAAAAGTGAAATCATTTACTTGTAATATTTCCTTTCATACCCTTTTGTATTACTTGTTATATTTCCTTTCATACCCTTTTGTAATTATTGGGTATTTTTGAAGTGGCACTCATAGAGAAGTGAGCTTTTTATTTGGCTGTGGCAAGGTCTGTTACATACAGCATTCACACTTTACCTGAGGAAAGTCTTTGTTCTCTCTGTAGTGTAATAAGGTTATTCATGATTTTACTAAAGCTTTCCACAGAAGACCAGTCCAACTTATGATTCACAAATTATAATTTGAATATTTGAAACCAAAGTAACAGCATGAAGTGCAATCCTTAGTCTAAGCAGGACTGAAAACTGGGTAGAGATAAGGGATGCGTCTTTGTCAAGAGAGAAGCTTATTCAATTTGATAAGAAAAGTTAAGTATTCAAAGGAAAAGGAAAAAAACAAAGGTAATTTTTTTTTTCTTTCTTCAAAAGTGTTATATGTAACATTGGATTCATTATATCTCGTTTCTAGATTTATATTATACATAAATTTGTCTTTAAACCAGTCCTAGCTGGAAGTTGCAAGAAATAGTTAAAAAATATCGATATTTCAGTTTTATTCTTCATTTCAATACATACAATTAGCACCTGTCGATTCATTTGGACTAGTTTCAAGAGAGGAAAAAAAAAAATCTTTAATTTTTCTCTCTCTCACACACACCCAAGCATGCACATACACATAGGCATATAATTTGTATCTGTAAATTTCTGTGTTACTTGAATCTTAATTGAATTTGTGTGCATATCAGAATTTTTATGCACTACATTTTTGTTTTGTATTCATATGCGCAACCTGTATTACAATTAAAAATCTGAGCTTTGGATTTTCATCTAAAAATTTTAAAATAAATTTAAATTGGCTGAGATAAATATCTTTGGATGGGCATAATTTTGCTTAGAAATGTGCTCATACCAGAGCGAAAATTATTTTACCAATTGAAAGTGCATTGAAAAGCCTTTCCAAGAGTACCAAAATTTCGTATTTGAGAAATCCTTTAAAAAAAAACCTCATTTTTATGTAGCAGTGTGACAAAATGAGTTGAGTTGCGGTTTTGCATTATTGACTTTAAATGAAAACCATTATCTATTGGGGTGAGAACTACTCACCCCTCTATGTGGGAAAACTTTCTATAGACATGCTATAGACTCTCTGTACATAAAGCATGACGATATTTACTTCTTTACTTTAATATTTTGTGTTCATCTCAGTGACCCAGACCCGCATCTCCTCTCATTTTGTCAGACGGCTACACTTTTTGTAAGGTCAGATCACATATGTGCATGCCCGGGTTATTTTCTCATTTATTGCTTTGTGTTGGTGTTCTGCTTCAGTATTATGTATTTTCCTAAATGCTTGCACCCTTTTATCCCATTCTCTGGAACATTTTTCACTTTTTGGTAACAATATATGCTATGTTTTTTTTGTTTTTTTTTTAAATCTTTATCGTATCTGTACCTTTCTAATATTATTGCTGCTGTAATTTTCTTTTTTAAAATTGTTCTTCTCTTATCGCTCGTGCCTAATGTAGTTTGAGTGCTGTGAATGTTGAATGTCTCACGGTCAGTCTCAAAAAGTCGCAAGTTACAGTTTGAACATTTCAAACCACAGATAAAGCATGGTAAATTTGAGACAGGAAAGATCATTCTTGGCCAAGATACAAAGTTTCAAATTTGCTTTTGAAAAGCATTTAACAGAAGGGAAAAAAAGTCTCCTTTTCCTCAAAATCTCTGTTAAGGATGTAAAATGTTCCAACCTTTGTGACTTTATTGGACTGATCTTCTGTGTGATAGGGACTTTGGAGGTTTGATACACTTGCTATCAATATGTATATGTGTATATATATATATATATATATATATATATATATATATATATATATATATATATATCATATACAAAACAAACTTATCTTTTTTTAATTTAAAACATTGAAGGATATTTTAGGTTTCAAGTTTTTGCAAGCAAAACCACTCGTCATTCGATCTTTTTACTTTACTCAAGTATCCATGACAACAAAATTAAAGTATCAGAGCTTGAGATCTAGGTTATTTGCTAAACCTGGATCAGATCCTTTATTTTCTGCAATGTAAAGCACATTGATTTTTTTTTTTTTCACTTTAAATACCAATGGTTGTCCCCTTATTTAGGAAAAAAAAAAAAACATAAAAAAAGAACAGCTATATTAACTGAGAGTGAGAAACACATATTGAATGGTTTCTTTATGTCACTTTTGCTTTTTAATGAATTGAGTGCTCTTATTTTGATCCCCCTGTTTCTGTACACCACATGCATGTTGTTTAGCCCTCACCAATTACTTAAATGCACACTTTTGTTACCTCGATGTATAGATAGGTATGATAATTTATGCAACCTGCTTCTGAAAAATAAAGATTTAAATTTTGTCAATTATATAGACTTCTTTGGTGTGTCTCTTATATATGTATATATGCCTGTCATGTACTTTGTAGGTGTTTTTTCTGTGAGGGGCAGGTAGACAGGCCTTTCACCCCTCTCACCCACCCCGCTTTTTTAAACATCTAGCCATATGCAGTATCTAAAAAAATGCGCGCGCGCTCGTGTGTGTGTTCAGACATGTCAACATGAATCAGAAGTTGCATCCTAACATAGCGACATAAAACTACAATTAAATGAGCATTACAGTGGTGAAAACTGGACAGAGAAATTTTAAATTGTGGTAAGATATTGGAGGTTTTAACTTGTTGAAAAAAGCAGAGAAAAGAAAAGGAAAAATAAAAATTTAAAAAATCCTCTTTTCTTCAAGGCATTTCTTTTTTTTTCTCCTCAAAATGTAAAATTGGTGTTATCTCATCATCACAAATGTATGAGGAAAATTTCTCAGCTACAGAACTAGCTTATCTCTCTTGCATTAATTTTGTATCCATGATAAAAAAAATACCCTTAATTACTTCAGACACGTAGATTTAATCTTTGCCCACCTATAGATGTTGACAGTGGTTACTGGTCATTTTGTTTATTACAATCGACCACTGTTCCCAATTATTTGGCATTTTTGAAAGGGGCACTATGTCAGTACTTTCTAACTGATTGTAAGTTAGGTTATTTAAAAATTAGCAAAAATTAGAATTAATCCACTGAAGTAGCCCTACTTTGCTAGCATAAATGATTCTCACCTACCACTGTCATTACTTTTATCATTGTTATTATCATCATCATACTGGTCTTGATGCCATTTGTGATCTTCTAAAAGAAATGTTCACTCTAGTAACAAACGTTCCAACACAACTTTTGGCTCATATTGCCCATTTTGATCCAACTTCACTTTAGTGAGTTGATATTGAGTACTTGACTGCATTGAATCTGTTACTCACATTTTACATCAGAGTTTTGACTTCATCTGTGTCTTCCAACTGCAGCCCTATAATTTCATTTTTTATAAAGGCAATTAAAGTAAAATGTTGCTTATGACTTTTTAGGGTCATAGCAGCAGCATGCATTTTTTCACAATTATGAATTTTTATATTTACTTTAAAGATCATAGTTTATAGCCCTTGACTTTAAAGGTGAACATCTTAATCCATGTCTCTGCAAGAGAGAGAGAGAGAGCAAAAAAAAAAGGAACAGAATAAAACAAGGGATTAAAAAAAAAAAAGATATGAATTCATGAAAGTCATTCTTAATATATTGTTTTTAATTGACTTTGATTTTCACAGTGTGATTTTAATATTGACATGAAAATCATGCAACAGGCAATCATTGTTTACATTGACATATTCAAATTACAGTTTCATGACAAGATGAATAATTGTTAAACAAAACCTAGAGCAATAAACACAGAAAATATTTAATAATAAAACCCTCTATCCTTACAAAATAAAAAAGAGCTAGTAACAGAAGTAGTGCATTCTCCTGAACCAGGTAAAGCTGCAAAAGAAAATCTTTCGTCTCAGGTTAAAAAATAGATAAATAAAAAACTAAAATTATGTACTTTCAATGCAAGAAACAAAATGAGAATTCATTTACACTGGTCTACAATCCTAATTTTCACAATATAAATTTCTAATTAATGTGCATGACAACAATTTAACACAGGTATCAACAGGTAACTGGCACCCACAAGGACATAGGATTAAATTTCCCACCTAATATGGTTTCTTCTTCCCTATAGAAAGTAGCCAAGGATGTGAAAAACTATTTACAATTTTCTTGTAAGAAATGTCCTTTGCTATATCTAATCAAACTTAGATGGAAAACATAATTAATCTCTTAGTCTCTTTCTCTCTATCTAAGTGTTGCTGTTTTGTGTTTTTTTTTATTGTGTGCCCTGACAAGATTTTCTCACAATCCTCTCTTTTTCTCACTCAATTTACATGTAATTTGAATATCATTACTCTCCCTTGACATGCACAAAAATCATACTGCACTGAAAAGCCCAAATGTAACCATATCTTTATTCTTAATCTTATCTCTACTTAAACACATGAAATTGGAAATACTGCTGAACAACAACAACAACAAAAACAAACAAGATGGTAAAAGGTGAAAACTGCATCCATACGATAAGAATCATTTTCATGTTAAGGCATCATCTATATATCAATACGTGCGTTGATATAGCAGTGATATGCTGCTGCATCAACACATGGTACATTGCAACATGTTTTCAAGCCTAAAGTAATCTTGGCAAAACATGCACAAAAAAAACAAGAGACTTAGATGGAGCTGGGTTTGCTGAAGAGGTTCTATTCAGTTTCAAGGGCTCAGAACCACAAACTTGATGGAGAAACAGGTATAATGGACCAAAACCCCATCAAAAACCTCGGTAAAATTCACAGAATATCGATATTTCACATGAACATTTTCACCCCTCCTTCCTAGTTCCTTTTAATAAAAAATGGAAAAAATTAAAAGATTTATACACATAATGAAAACTATCTATTTGGGCTCACTAAAAATGTTAATAAGTATATATATATTATATTACACTTACAAGGGCTTTAATATGTTGCTGCTGCTCTGCCGTTACGGCTCAAGTCAGATTTATGCGAAAATGCAACTGTAATATAAATGTGTTTGTGAGCTTATGAATTAGTGCAAAATGTTCATGAAATATTAACTTTGTAAAATGCAAATAAATAACAATGACATATGGTATTTTACAGAAATGAAAACTCAAAAAAAATACCTTTATTTTTCAATATATGTACTGCCTAAAACCCCTTAAAACATTATCAAAAAGCATGTGATATACACTGCTACATGAAATCCTGCTTTAGACAAAAAGGAAAACACTGATAACCTGATCAATACAGACGCCATCAAATGGCAGAGATAAAAAATTCCTTAATTCTGGTTTCCAACTACTTACTTAGTTTGACTTTCTAAAGTTAAAAAATAAAATTTATTACTTGACGACAGAAAAGATTGCCAACAGCTCTGTTACATTTTGCACTGGTCTAGCAGCAAAAAAAAATAATAATTATTAACAATGTAGGCAACAGCTTTTAATCTCTTTTTTTTTAATTTTTTTTTTTTTGTTTTATCAATTTCAACACATTTTTAAAAAATAAATTTAATGTTGGGTAAGTAAAGCGACTAGATTTCTAAAATCTTGATTTTCCCATTAGCATATTGGTAAGCATTGTGCAGAAAGGTCATTCTAAGAATTAGAATGATGGAAATAAAATCAAAATGATAGTTGATGAGTGCATCAGTAATTATCTTAGCCCATGAAGAAAAAAAAATACTTATTGCCATGTACCTGTACAATAATCTAATATAATCTAGTACTGAGAACAGAACATATACCAATAAGTACAAAGTACATTGTGAGGCAAACAAGATGAAGGATGAGGTACCTGAATATCAGCAGAATTTATATTATCACACTTGCTTTGAAAACATGAAGAGTCAAAACACACAAAAGAGCCTGCCTAGTTTAAAAAGCTTACAGAAAAGAAATTTATGTTTCATATATTTGAATCAATAAACAATCCCCTACTTTGAAAACCTGTAATAAATGAACAGAGACTTACAAATTTTATTTATCAGAGTTTAGATCAAACTTTAATTTCCTGCTGTACCCATCAATGCCCACACTACGTTCATTGCAGAAGATGGCTCGCAAACTCCTGCATACAGTTGTGCTCTAAAAGCAGGTCAAATTTCCTTTTCAGTTCTCGACCTTAACCAAAATAAAGAGAGTGTTCAGGTTGTAGATCTAGATTCAAATCCTATTCCAGCTGCCTAAACAATCAATGTTTTCATTTATTTTCCACCCTTTACGTTGTTATGAGTAGCTCCATCACGAATTAAGAATGTGTGATTCAAATATATAGCTTTTACAATTCTAAACATTTTATGTCCAAATTCATACAAGTGACAGTATTTCAAACCAAAGAAGAGGGTCCTCCAGGTTGCACTACAACTACTTTCTCTATCGCAGTTGTTTAAGCAAAAACTTTTCATTTTTTGGTAGCATTAGATTATCAATTGAAATGTCCTCCATTTTCAAGCAAAATGAGATGTTTGTTGTAAATTTGGTTCTCTAATCAGTTTAGATGCTGATGAAAATTTCATCTTTATTAACTACTAAAACATCTGAACTATTTATCTACGACAGAAGTCTTGTTTCCACAAACTTTTCATTTTATAGTGACACTTTGCTTATAAATTGAAACATCATCCACCTTCATACAATGTAGCAGTTTTGTAACAAATTTTTCTCTCTATATTGGTTTAAACACAGTTGGAGATTTTATCCAGATTATTTAGAAAAAAAGGAAGTTGAAACCACAATCTTGGTAAACTTTCTGTGTGAAACTTTCAAGAGGCTGATAATTTAAGGATTAAGCATATTCCAGTAAATCATTTTTTCCACATAACAGTTTTCCATAGTATAAAAACAAGTACAAAATACAATTCAAAATTTTACAAATTAGGAAATTTGAAGAAAATGAAAACTAAAAATCTGGAATATGAGGATTTTCAGTCTACAACTTTTATCGACGATACGATCGTCATACTCCCAGTCTGGCCCGCTAATGGCTTGAATGTTTGACCCAGAAGAGATGATGGTTGCGACTTGGATACTGAGCCTGATGAATGTTTGGGGTATCTGACTGCTGTTGCTTTGCCCAGAGTTTGCTGGTAAAAGTGAAAAAAACCCAGAAAATTTAAAAACAAAACCAACTTTTCCCCACAGGTTACAATTGTCAAATGAATTAGGTGTGAAAACTACAATAATTGACAGAGCCTCTAAGAATTTCAAAGAGTTAAATTCAAAATTTTAATTATATCAAAAGCATTTCGCTCTACAACGTATAAAAAAAAAAACAACCCAAAATCTATCTTCATTTGAATTTTTTTTTTCACAAGAGTAAGCTTTTAAATTTTCAAACGGAGATAGTTGAGTGTAAGGTAAGAAAGTTAAATGCTCAAAATTTGAAGACACGATATTGAGTTTTAGCTGAATTTGCAAAAATAAAACATTTAAAAATATATATATATATATATATATTTATACATATCAGGATAACTTTTCTCTACCCATACTTAAACAAAAAATCTCTAAATTTCACCATTTGTGATTTTGCTCATACATGAAAACCAATTTTTTTCTTCTGTTTAGGAAGTGTTCCGTTGGTATGATTGGTGATGTGTCTAATTACCTTTAGAAAAAGAAATAGTTTCTCTTTTTGTTGTTATTTTTAAATAATTAAAACAAAACAAAAAAAATCAAGAAAACCAACCCAGCGACTGAGTACAGATCACCAACCTTTGTGACAGCATTGTGCCTCTCCACCACAACTGAAGCCATTGGAGGAGCCAGAGGCTGACCTTGACTGGTGACCCCTCCTGGTCGAGCGGAGTGGCGAGTGGGAGCAGAGCTTGGGGCAGTCCCAGGCCGGCTTTTGCTCTTTGTGGATTTACTCTTGGTCTTAAAAGGGCATACAGAATTGAAGCTTACAAATTGAAGTATTTAAACAAAGCCAAATGAGTGATATTGTAGAATAGATTCAACTATCATTTCATTATTAATATTACGTCTTGTGTTGTATTATTTTTGATGCATGCAAAAAAATTTAAACTGTAGTGGGTTTCAAGCTTTGCCTTTGTTGAGAAAGCACCATAGAAATGTAATTGTCTAGTGTTGTGAAAAAACTCCTACAAAATATAGGTTCTGGAATTATATTATTATAAAAATTTCACCATAAATGGCAAGGCTCACAGAATCATCATTAAAAAGCCCATCAACCTTGTGCCTTTTCTACAAGAGATATAATTCATTTTGAAAAAATTTTCAGCGATTTGTTGTGATGTTTGTAACTTACACAAATTAAAAAAAAAAAAAAAACTCTTTCGCTAAGACAGCAATAGTCCAAATTCTATGTATGTGCAACTATGTTCCATTCTTCTTTTTCGCAGAGAGGCTATAAGTATGAAAAATTGTTTTTGCTCATTCATATGAATAAAGAAGCACATAGTTTTTCCTTTCAACTCTACTGAACTGAACATGACTGAAACACAGCACTGACCTTGTGTGCGAATGTAGGCAACGATCGAGGCTGTATACCAACTGTTCCCGAGTCGATCACTCCTGCTGTGACTTGCATGTCAGATACAGATGGAAGTGATCGCGGCTCTCTCTGCTGTTGCTGCTGATGGTGATGAATTGTCGCCAACTTGTCTCCAAGGTGTGACTCCGGAGCTGACACAGGATGGGCAGAAAGGTTTGTGTTTGCGTTGTGGTTGTAGTTTTGGTCATCTTCATCCTGATAACTTGCTGGCCCAGTAGGAACAGTTTTAGGTTGAGAGTGGCCTGTGACAAAACAATGAAAAAAAAATACAAGGATTATAAAAATTAGCCAATGAAAAAACACAAAAAGAAAAAAATAATAAAATTTGAATTCATTGGATTCATTGAATTCTTTTTCTGTAAATATCTTCATCATTCTTCTGGTAAATTTATCTGAACCTTACCCTGAATTCAGACATTTTGCTCAGGACTTCAGGTGGGAGAGGATGACAGTCAGATGGGGCTCAGGTTTGAAAGGGTTGAATTTCAAATATATATCAGCTTCAATACAAAAAAATGGCAAATTTCCAAAATTTTGTTTCTGTTGGAATCAACAATGACATTTTCCCCTTTTCTACTGAGCAACCTGAAAACAGATCTTACGATGACAAAAATCTTATAAGGGTATAGGATCTGGGAAGGGAAAAAGTGGTCGACCTTCTGTATCACTCCTCTGCAGGGCCACATAAAGTGGTCTCAACACACACAGGAGATATGCAGACAAAGCAGAGAGATGGAACAGTGGAGAGGCACTGTGAGGTCAATCAATATATGTTCTGTATGATACTGGTAATGCTGACAAGTGACCAGTGACAGATGACAGGTGAACGCACAAAAGAACACTTTATCTTCATGATAGTGATATTTAATATTCCCCTGCCCTCACCCACCCTAAAACCATGGCTGTCTTATTATTTACAGACACAGTACAAATCACTGAGCCAAAAATCTGATCAGCTGACCTGTTGCGGGGTCCAGGTTCAGATCCTCCTCAGGACCAAACGCTGACATGGTCTCCATGTTGAGGGCACAGATTCCGCGCATGAAAGCCTTTCGCACCTGGTCAGCGTACTGGCCACGTTCCTGCTGCATGAAGCTGACCCTCTCTTCAAGGCTCTCAATGGTTGTGTTCAGCTGGGCAAGCAGTTATCAGAGATTTTAATTGAAGTAAACGTAAATTAAGGAAGATAAAAAAAAAAAAAATTTGAATGAGAAAGATAGATGAAGAGAGTAAGAGAGAGATAGGGTTGGTAGAAAGAAAGAGAGAGAAAGAGAGAAAGAGAGAGAGAGAGAGAGAGAGAGAGAGAGAGAGAGAGAGAGAGAGAGAGAGAGGGACTGAGAGAAAGAGAAAGAAGGATGGAGAGACAGAGAGAGAAAGATAAAGCTAAACCTGAAAATTCAAGAGAATTTGAAAATTAAAAAGACCTACATCCATACGTGTGGGGTAATTTTGTTACCCCAAGGCTTGTTTTTAATTTTTTAAAAATACTTAAAATGTTAATTTTTCTTTCAGCTTTTAAGTATTCCTCAAAAATTCAATTTGACGTATGATTACATAATAATGATTGACAGAAAATCAATATTGAACTGACCTAAGGTCATTTCCAAAACCCTCCTTTTATTTTTACTGTGTAAAGTATGGGGTGATTTTGTTACCCCTGACGTAAAGATAGGTATATAGCGATTTTTTTAAAACACGGTATGGGGCACACAGTTACCCCACACATAAGATAAGACTATGTTGCTATTAAAATGTAGGGGCTCTCAGTTACCCCTGACGTACAGATATGACAATAAAACATCTCGTATGAATAGGGTTAAATTTTCCACCTGCGTTCAGTGTCTGATTTGCCATAGGTGTCCCACATGAATAACCAGAATAAAAAATAAAACAAGAAGCAAGCCAATGTTTCATCTACAATTTTTTTTTTAAACAAACAGAAGTAGATGTGACTACCAAATTTTCAATTATTTTCAAATTGGCACTTTTGCATTGAACAACTATATCAAA
>BLXT01000014.1:22538-36822 GCA_019648995.1 Plakobranchus ocellatus | reverse complement strand
ATTCCTCAAAAATTCAATTTGACGTATGATTACATAATAATGATTGACAGAAAATCAATATTGAACTGACCTAAGGTCATTTCCGAAACCCTCCTTTTTTTTTTACTATGTAAAGTATGGGGTGATTTTGTTACCCCTGACGTAAAGATAGATATATAGTGATTTTTTTAAAACACGGTATGGGGCACACAGTTACCCCACACATAGGATAAGACTATGTTGCTATTAAAATGTAGGGGCTCTCAGTTACCCCTGATGTACAGATATGACAATAAAACATCTCGTACGAATAGGGTTAAACTTTCCACCTGCGTTCAGTGTCTGATTTGCCATAGGTGTCCCACATGAATAACCAGAATTAAAAAATAAAATAAGGAGAAGCCAATTTTTCAGCCACAATTTTTTTATTGTTAAACAAACAGAAAGAGATGTGACTACCAAATTTTCAATTATTTTCAAATTGGAACTTTTGTATTGAGCATCTATATCAAAGTAAATTAGGGTAGCAAAAAAAACAAAAATACCAAACTCACTTTTCTGATCTTCTCCTCATAATCCTGTGAGAGTTGGCCACACACAGCCCTTGCCTGCTCCTCACATGCCTTCTGCACTCGGGTCCTCCACCTTGTCTGGATCTGACCAAACCAGGCACGCATGACCCGCTGAACCAGCTGCTGCTCATGATGGCGAGCTGCCAATTTCTCCGCAAAGTTCTGGCGGGAGGGAAATCCACACAGATTCACACCACGATGTTTTTTACTCCCAGTAAAGCGATTTATTTGTACAACTAACTGAATCATCATAGGTGGCTGCAGAGCTTAAGAATATTGATTCAACTTTAAGAGCATGTGCAGGCAAATATTCACGCAAGGCGATTTTTGGTCCAATTTTGGAAATTGGCATATTTGGCTTTTTCAATCATTTTTCTAGAGTAAAAAGGCGGAATTTATAATGAAAACAAATTTTTTCAGGTCATAATTTGAGATTTTTAGAGAGGCGAGTACTATGTTTTTCCTCTTTATAAAAGTCTTTATTGTCCGTTTTCTCAAAATTGACTTTTTTGCACTAAAATCCATAAAACCTTTTCGTTTTCTATCCAAATGACCTGAAATTTTCACACAACATACACTTATACTTATAAAATTGACGTATACAGTAATTTAGCTGTAGCATTGTCCATTTCGAAGTTATCATTGTTCAAGTGGGGAAAAGTGAGAGAAATTTGAAAGATGTCATTTTGCTAAATTTTGTTCAGGCACTGTAAGAAGAAAAATTTATGAACCTATAAACCCTTCTATTAGAATGTCAATGTGGCTTCTTAGATGCTGCATGCCAAATTTCAAGCAAATAGGTAAAAAAATAAAAAAGTTTTATACAAAACTATTTACATTAAAAAAATCCAAGATAGCCGCCATATTTTATGTAATTTATAAAAAAAATTTTTTTCACCATCCATTGTCTAATTTGTTCCCAACACATACACCAATAAAGCCAAAACATAAAAAATAAAGAAATAAAAATTTTCACCCTATTTGACAGCACATGCCCTTAATGATTTACAAAAACTGTACCTTTGATCACATGGATATCATTGAGTTTTGGTCAGTTGGATTTCGTAACATTTTAAACAAAAAATTAAAAATATGCATAGCAGTCCCACATAAACAGCCGAGTTGCGGGTCTTCACAGTTGATATAAAATCAGCATATTAGAAAAATCAGGTAAAAATTTCCAATGCTTCATGTACAGAGAGTCTACAGCATGTCTCATTTTGAGGCACTACTCACACATATACTTGCTGTAGAGTGCTTTTAAAAGAAATTTCAAAATATCACATCTTGATACTGATTTAGCTTAGCTTTTTGGTATCTTCACCGATGCAAGAAAGACAAATTCACAATGTATCAGTGACTTAAAATGGGTGAAAAATTACTTTGGAAATGGGTAAAAAAGTGAACTTGGGTCTAAAGGAATACAATATTGTGCCTTGGCACCTTAGAGCTATTATCATCATATAACAGAGACTAAAAAACCTAAAAGAGAAAGATCTAATGTACTACATCCTTTGACTCATAACGTTAGAAGAGGCTTGCAATTCCATGATCTATCTTTTATAAGTATTGTGAAACCATATCAAAATGCAAAACACTTTTTTTTATGGCCCTTTTCTATCACACAAAAAAAAAAATACACACACTCACACCACTCAGATGTGTGTCTAAAAATCTGCAGGTGATATTTAGTTCTAGGCCACAAACTCCCTGTCCATATATTTGAGACAACCAGGGAAAATGAATCACAAGTTACTGAAAATAATATTGCACTCCATCACTTTTTTAAAATTATGTTGATTCACAAAAACAAAAAATAAATTAAAAACAAAAGAGGAGACAATGGAAAGGATCCACTTTTCTGAACAAAGTCACCTCATAGATGAAAGAAGAAAAAAATAATGACACATTCTCCTTAGAATAAAAATTGAGAACTTTGGATGGAATACACTCGCTTACACTATGGAGCAAGGCCCAAGCTTGATTCATCCACTCAAAAAGATAATAAAAAGTCAATCTTTAAACTTGCATATCTTTCGACAGAACTGCAATAATCAAACACACCATTTCTTCTCTACGAAAATGAACATTACACATGCATTATCATCATAAGTCTCAATGTCCAAAATCTCTTTTGCTCTGTTTGCCTCAGGTATCATAGCCAAGGTCAACACAATTATTGCTAGAAGAATTTAAGAATTTGTACAAGCAAAAACGAGCCTGCATTTCTTGCAGAAGGTTTTAAATAACATCCTCATTGATTTCATAAAAAGCAATAAAAACAACTCTTCCTCAAAACGCCCATATACAAAGATATAAATTATTCACATATATTTATGAAACTGAAACACAGTCACTCAAAGAAAATCACAGCTCATCTGAAATTCCCTGAAAGCAGCTGCAAGCTGCCAGAAGCTGAGGTCTAACATGGAGAGTGTAAACATACAACTTATTATCACCTTTTCTTCAGTATCCTTGCAAGCTACATCAATAAATCCTGTAACATTTGAAAGCTGAGGGAAAAATAACGCTTCTCTATGAAACAAGAAACAGAAAAGGTGAAGCAAATAGAGCCCAGCGACACAAGTTGCTGCAGATGCTCTTACACAAGAGACTTTGGTAATTTTTTTTTCATTGTCTTAAAAAAGACAAAAAAAATTACATTTTTTTCAAAGTCACAATAAATATTTTTTTTTTATTTTTTGACAACATTGGTATAGAGAGATACTTTTTTTTTATTCTAAAAAAAAAAGTGCAAGTTATAAACATATACATTAAGGTAAGAATTCAATATGTCCAATCGGTGACCCAGGTTGCCTCACGTATGAACTAATCTCGAAAGCAGCCTGATTTTCTCTGCTTCTATGGCTGCCCCACAAAATATACTCACCAGTCTCTGTTGGTCGGCCACTTGCGCCCGAGTGGTGTAGAAAATCTTGGCCATCTTGACCTGATCCTTGCTGACCTGCAAGGCCTGAGTCAGATTGTCAACTAGTGTTTCCTTCCTGGCAAGTGACTGCTCGTACGCAGCGACCTGCTCCCCTAACCTTGTGGCCTCACGTTCCAGCCGCTGCTTCTCTGATACAAGGCTGGTTCATTGGAGAAAAAAATGAACTGGTTTGTTAAGCACATATAAAATGGAAATAATCAAATGAGTCCAAACTTGGAAATCACATATATTTTAAATGATATAGAGTTTTTACACTCACTGTTGCAATGTAACAATAATAAAAAAAAAATTAAAGGGTTATCATTCTGTTGGAATTTTAAAACATATAAAGGAATATACATCTTTATCTAGGCTTATTTTGTTTTTCATTCAATAGTAATGACATACTATTTTCACTACCATGCATGACAACGTTAATGGTAACATCTTACAAAATAAAAGGTGGAAAGATTTCCTCCATCTATATTTTAGCAGACATTCAAAACAGGCAGACATATTGAACATGAGTATAGCTAAAAAATTGAACATGAAAATATATTTTTTTCATACTAACTTTTTTCTATTTACAGGCGAAGAAACAAACTAATGTTCAACCACAGTAAAAAATCATTAAGATCAAACTCGCATAAATCATCCCTCTTCTGACTAGATCTCAAACATATGGAATATTCTGAGCTTATCTTTCTTTGAGAAGAAAAATGCAAAGGATAAGTAGATGTAGGTAAGTAGATAACCAATAAGCGTCAATGTTGGTTTCCATCTCTCATGAGACAGACTGGTCAATTATATGTTTTATGCTATAATAATAAATGCTTCATCATTTCCGAGACTGAAGACAACATTCAACCCAATTTCCCACAAAATCAAATAAACTGTTGTCGATGTTCAAGACCTGCCCCGTTAATCCAAATTTGCCTGAAACCTTTTACATCTTTTTGTTTCTAAAAATAGTTAGTACTATAGGCTCAAAATCTTTCTTAATCTAAAGATAATTTATTTTTCTGTCTTTGTTTTGATACCTTGTATTACAAATACTCAAATGGTTCATATACAGATCTCAATCAGTGGCAACGAAATGCGTCAGTTAAGTTATTTCAGTGGTAATGAGCTCTTTCGTAACAAATCATGACAATCACTCACTCTTTGATTTCTTGCTCGTGATTCTTCTTCTGTGACACCAAAGACTTGACCATGGATTTACTCAGCTCTGCCTGATTAAAACAGAAAATGTGTTCAGCTTTGAGATTAAATGAATGAAGAAATTGAAAATATGAAAAGAGGATGGGGTTCTTGGCTTTGCTTTCATGTGGTTGAACTTATACACCAGCGTTTCTGACTTTAAGACTTACATGGGCACTAGGGGTGGCCAATAAATTAGCAATGAAAGGTCTTAGCAAATTTCAGAGTGAGTTTGCTGGACCAAATGGCATCATTTCTGCCATTGCAAATTAACGAGCAGTATCGTCAGTGTTAAATCTATGGACGATACTGCTCTTTAATTTGCTACGGCAGATCTTAGCAGAGAAGTGGGAAGAAGAAGAGATTAATCATGTCAATATTCCATTTTTAATTTGACGAGAATTTCAAGAGATCTAATGCTCATATCTCTTTAACAGGAGCAGCAGTACCTAGTTTTTAAGTATTAGTATGGCTACTTGAAATACCAGTTACCTTTCTTTGTTCTTTCTTAATTGGTGTGTTAATTCCATGTGCATTAAAAAAAGAAAATGAAATTGAAATTTGCAATTCTTAGCACCCATAGAAATATTTTAGAAAATAATGAAATCCCTTTTTTTCCAAATATGCATTGACCATTTCCTACCCATATATACCCAGAGAGCAAGTTCAATTCAATAAAGTTCTTTTGGCTCAAAAATCTTTCTTGTAAGTATTTTGTAAAAATGCATTTGTCTGTTTATTGTTTCCTCTGTTTTCTCATATTTAATTATGATTAGGTATTTCACTATCACGGTTCAAACTGTGGAAAATAATCGAGTTAATAAGCGGAGAAACAATCCTTTGCTGTAAATAGAGAAAAATTCACACATTATATATGCAAAAAACAAAAGGAAAAGACTCCTATTCAATTTAATTACTATATTTTTAAATAAGATAGTCATTGGGAAGAGGAAAAAAGAACCATTTGTTTAAAGTTCGGAAAAATATACTCATGGATGAAATAACCAGGGTAAAAAAGGCACAACACTGTTATCCTTTGGCATTAGAACTTTTTACGAATTTTTACTGACTTAAAAACTAATAAAAGTATAGTCTTCAAATTCACATACCTGTTGACAGATTTGAAATAGCGATATAAAATTTTGTCTCCATTCAAGTGAAAATTATTAAGCTCATAGTATGCTCAAAATTCAGTAAGTTTAAAATGTGACTTGAGCCTGACGTACCTTACATGCCTCACATAAATGCTCGAAGTTTGGATCTGGAGGTTCGATTTCTGGGTCAAGATTTGAAAAGAGATAGTTTCTAGTTTTCACTTTGACTTCTATGTACTCACATGCAATTACAATTACTGATACTCACTAGAATGTCTGCCTTTAGTGCTCCAAGCAACGTATCCAGTTTATCTCCCATCTCAGTGAGGTCTGGAGCAAACGTTACATGACTTGTGCTGGGTCCTGTTGAGTGACAAGGGAAAAAATTTTACTTATTCCCACATGCTATTATCTCAATGTTCTCTATCTTTTATCAATCAGGCCTGTGAGGGTAACAAATATAGATTGACAGCATAAATGACCAGCCATTTTGACAATTGTGAGCCAGCCTCTTCAAAAAGTCTTAGATAAAGCAGAAGATGCTAAACATTCATTGATTTTGCTGGTTGTCCATACAATGATAGCTTGGGGTATGTGTCAAAAATTTAATGTTTACAATTTTGTACCTGCTCATCCAATCATCGTGGTAAACAATTCTAACCATAGTTTGAGATTATTCATCAATACACTCTTCTCTCAGATCACCATTTGATTGGGGCAAAATGTAGACAAAGGTAAAATATAGTTTTATATATCAAATGGATGAAGATTTCTTTTTCACCTTTGGTTATCACTCACACAATTTGTTAAATTATAACTTGAAAAAATGACATATTAATAAATGTAAAAATAGGCCTCTTTTTGTCACATGTTGTGTTTTTAATTATGTACAAATGATATGGCTGTTTACATAGTTTTTGATATTATTTTCATATTTCACCAGTGAAGCTGGTACAGCTAAGAAACTGCTTTTTCTGTTTCCTTTTGATCTGATTCTAAAGCAGAGAAACTATGCAAGATTTGAATAAGGTAATATAACCTTAAGCTATTTAACGAATTTCCCGTAATACTCTTAAAACAATTCACAGGTGAATTTACCTAGATAAGATGTGTTCGTATCTGGATCAACAAAGGGTGCAGGACTTTCATTGGAAGAATCATGATAGATGTTGTTTGAATTTGTATTCTCCACAGTGTCAGCGCTGAAAGAGGCTCCAGGTGGAGCTGGCGATTGATCTGGTAGAGAAAGTACATTATCATAAGAGCTATTGCCAAAGTGAGCCCCACAATTGTGTTCCTTTTTTCACTGCATTTTGAAAAAAAAAAAATGCCACTTACAAAATAAAAAGACCAATAGAGTATTAGTGCGATATAATTCAAGTAAAGTTGGTTATTAGGAGTAGATCTTGTAAAAAAAAAAATGGTTTGTGTCACTTTGTTTTTTGGTAACTGGGCTTAAAGTGTTGATGGGTAACTACTTTTTTAGTGAGCGATCTTGTCATCATAATAAGTTTAAAAGTTATTTGTTTAATTTACACAGAAAGGATTCATCCAAAACTGAATTTTGTAACACTCCACTCCACTCAAGATTTATGCATTGATGAGTTCAATTTGTAACACTCCACTCCACTCAAGATTTATGCATTGATGAGTTCAATTTGTTGAAATATGGCAAGTAGAAAATCTTTCTAACATAACAAAGATGACAACCAATGTTTTGACAAACCCTCATGAGTAATTTAGCCTCATGATGAGAAGATTGGGTCAGAGTTTTCTTGAACAAACCATAACCTGTTGGAAATGGTGATTTAACATACAATGTGACTGTATCATCAAGCGCCAAAGAGATAAAGTTTATTTTTTTTTTCCTCGTTGTATGCCACAAGGCACTAGCTGGTAATCAACAGACTGAATCATCTGTGCAGTTTAACTCGGCCAATCCATATCCCACATGTTAAGAGATTAATTTTAAAAAGTAGCCTGAAATTCCAGTCATACACTAAAAGTTACTTGAAGCTCAATTTAGTTGCTGACTCACAGAAGAGGTAAATGTGATATTACTTATATATGCCATTTGACCCTCCGTACAATTTGCTCCTGAGAAAAATTAATGCTCTTTGTCTTTTTAGTAAGGAAAACTTGTTGTTTGGCAAACATTGACAGTCATATATGACTTTTCTAGTAGAACAAAAGCATGAGTGATTTGAAACAAGTCTATACTAGAAAATACAGAATGTGGCGAATGGCGAGAAATGTGATGAACAACGTATGACAAGTGACTTCCATGATTGGCTTGGACAGAATAGTGTTAGATTTTATTGGGTTTCATTTCTTGTTTTCAATTTAGTGTTTCGCCTCATATTATTTTCTGACTAAAAATTGTTAAAAAAGAAAGAAAGATGCAGACTTTTTGGTATTAATGACATTTCAAAAACTAAATCTGAAGCTGTTCAAAGTCAGTCTCTGTCTCCTTCTCTCTCTCTCGTTCTGTCTCTGTCTTTCTCTCTCTCTCTCTCTTTTTCTTGACATAATTATTACCTTATAAAAATTAAAAAAAAAAAAACTTGTCCAATAATTCTGTAAAGATCACAAAACAGATTCAGCAAAAAACCTGAAAAAAAAACCAAAAAACCCCACAAATTGATCTTACATAAAACTAAACTCTAGAAAATTGAACATTCTTTTCAAATCATATCAGACATGAAAATTGGAACAGAAGAGTGAAAGCAAAGAGTTACCTTCATTTTTCTCTTCTTCCTGCATGAGGTTAGAGCTGACTGACAGGACAGGGTTAAAATGTTCTCCCACTGTCTCTGCTTCTTCCTGCATATCTTGTACTCCACTAGTCAGTGCAAACTTTAAAAGCTCTGTATATTCCTCCTGTGGATGAATAAAAATAAAATGTAGTCCATATTCTTAATAGAGTTGAGCAGGCAGAGAAAGAGAGAGAGAGAGAGAGAGAGAGAGAGAGAGAGAGAGAGAGAGAGAGAGAGAGAGAGAGAGAGAGAGAGAAAGAGTGAAAGAGAGAGCAAGAGTGAGAGAGAGAGAAAGAAGAGGTATAGCTAGTTGTTACATGCTTTTTTGCATATTACTAGGCTTTAACAAGTTATGCTAATTAGGGATGTTTACTTTTTTACTTGAATATTTTAATGTTATTCAAAGGTTTAGAACCACAATTTGACTCATTTAGTGAGACTGCTACTTATATTTCTTTTAAGCAATTAACAGAATTACTTCAAAGGCATGCTCTACATTACAGTAAAAGAAGATATGCATTATTCTTCTCTTCCTGTGTGAAAGTGTAATGTTTTTATAAAAAGCAACCAACAACCTGCCTTGTTAAGAACTCACTTTTTTCTTCTCCTGCTGACCAAGCTCTGGTGTATTTTTTTAATCATGTAATAAAACAAAGAAGACAAATTATCTAGTCTCCTCTGGTGTCCTTTTAGCCTAAAAAAACCCCAGATAAATTTGAAATCTTACTCAAAACTAAAGGGTGAGATAGAGCTTTGTTTGCCAATTCCACCCCAAAAATCAACAAATAGCTGTCTTTAGTCGCATTAGCTTCAGGGAGGAGTCTTCAAAGTCTTCCCTTGGTGTTGCGTGCTAATTTGTTTAAATTCATTTCACCTTGTTTATCAGAAGCAAAAATAATTGTCCATGCCATATGGTATTGTTTCACAGCAACATATACTTTGTCTAAATCATTCACCTGCATGCGAGTAGATACTGAGCTTCCAGGTGATTCTGGTGGCAAAATAGGAGGGCTACTCCGGTCTGCAGATGCACCATCATCACTCATTTTGATGCGATGGATCTCCTACTGTAAGAAGAAAACATTTATAAAAAAAAATGTTAGATAAATCTAATAAAAACTAATGGTTTTACAGATTTTGAGGAATACCCAACAGATGGTTTAAGTGGAAAAAAAAATTGAATTACAACCAGCCCTTTTAAGTATCTGAACAGACACTATATTCGCAGGATTTCTTTATATTCCCTTTCTTGATTTTTTTTTTTGTATGCACTGATTGGAACAAAATCAGAAACTTGTCATAGTGGAGGATTCTTTTCCCACTGCATAAGTGTTGCATAGAATTAAAATTTAAGTTAATTTGGATTAACAATATATCCTTTTACATTTCCGAATCATGAATTTTAATAATAAAACTGTAAAATTGCAGGAATTCCTCCTTAAAAAAAAATATGAAAGGATGTTGGACCAAAAATACATTTTTTTTTAGTTATATGAGGGTTTGCCAAAATGTGGGCTGTCATCATAGTTATGTGCGAAAGATTTTCTACAAGCCTTATTTAAAAAAATTTAACTCATCAACAGATAAATTTTTATTTTGTGAGTGTAAGTGTAGACCCACACTGGTGGCAGTAGTTCACGTGTCCAACAATATATATGTTTTGAAATGCTCTAGTTTCTTTGGGCAAGAGTACACCAAGTCGGATGCTACTTCCATCTTGTCGAAGCGTTGGAGCTATCCTTTGGATAAGGGAAAGAGGGGTGCCATTAATAATTCTACTGACCGCTACCATGCGAACCATAAAGCCGGTCTTTTTACACAAATTATCAGGCCAACTTGTCATTGGGTAGTGCACAGTAACTGCGACATCAGTCTGCCTTGTCAGCTATTACAAGTCGCATCGCCTCCAGTGTGGGCCTACACTAATAAAGTACTGCTTTATGTTTAAAAAATCGGTTTTGGATGCATCCTTGCTGTCTAAATTAACCAAATAAGTTTAGAACATAACTATGATGACAAAATCACTAAAAAAAGTTGTCATCCATTAAGAAATTAAATTCATTCACCACCAAATGAAGAGACACAGACCAATTTCTTTTACATGGATCTACTCCTGCTATCCAACTCTGCATGAATATTACCTCAATGATACTCAATTAGGCTTTGACCTTTTGTAATTGGAGATTCTTTTTTTTCAAAATGCAGTAAAGATGTGACACAATTTAGGGGTCCACTTTTGGTAATTGCTCATATAATTAATATTTGCAATTTGGGATCATCAAAACGCAAAGAAAAAGTTTGAGAGTCTGCCTATCAACCACTGGTAGAATCACTCATAATAGACATTATATATTGTAAGAGAAAATTAATTAAAAGTCAAAATTTGAGTAGATATTCCGGAATCTTGAGTTTCAAAGAGTTTTTTCCTCTAGAATTCAGACTTTTTTTCTTTAAATATTAATGATTCAAGTTTTTCATTAATTCAATTGCATTTCCATTCCTTACATGTATTATTAGATGACGAAAAATTACATGCTGAAAATCTACCTTTTGCCCTTGCGTTTTTCACATTATTGGCAGTTATTACAAAGTCCTACAGTTTTTTCTAAAATTATGATACAAGAATGTGGTAAATTGCATGGGTTATTTGTTAAACATATGAGGGAGTCTGGATTTTGCTAAAATAAATAATGTTAGAATTAGTACCATGTTTGTCAGTGTGTTCATAGAAATAAATCAAGTATAGATATTATGTGTACTTCGGGTGTTCGTTTTATTGTATTTAAGATTTTGTTTGTCACTGTCACATTCCTAACGTTTTTGACTGACATTAGTGCATCATCAATGACAAGTTTTTGAGCAATCATCAAGGTCTGAAATTTACATACGTTAAGGATTAAATGTTACTCTTAAAAAAACCTATGTAGTGTAACCAATGTAAAATAGGAATGAAAATTTGATATTAATGTTACTTATTGTAAACAATGCTGTTGGACTTAGTGCCGACTTAGCCATGCATGTTGGTCAGCAGTCCAGCTTTCTCAAGAAATTTAGTTATATGTGCATTTTTGGAAGTCTTGCCCTAAAAATACATAGTGATTACTCTGTGTTGAAATCATCCTGGTAGAAATATATTGGTGCTCAGAATCTATTTTGATCTAGAATATAGATCGCGATGGAAAAGAGTTCCAATTCAGACAGGTTACAGCATGCACTCTTTCTCATAGAACAGTTTAGATCTAGAATTAGATCGATTTTTTAGAATCGCAAAGATGCAGAAATGTAGTTAGAGAGACCTGTTTATCACATCGGAGAACCATTGTCAATATAATCACGGTGATTTAGCTCATACTTACTTATTTCGTAAAATATCAAATGCTAAAAATGTTGTCTTCAAAAACCGGTTCGCAATGTCGTCCATTTGTAAACAATTTTGAGCCTGCAAAATGATTGGTCAACGCACTGTTTGGACTAGGGGTTCATTCGTTAGTGAACTTCTAAGTATATGATTCTGGTCATATGAAACTCTTTTGCAGCGTTCAGCGGGAATGTCTTCAGGTATCTTGTGTGGAACAGACATTGGCAAACATGCTCCTCCACTCACACCTATTCTCAGTTAATAACAAAGTTGTTGTTGCTACCCTTGCCTGTTGCCCATGATTTAAGACTTTCAATAAAAGTTATTCTCTGTCTATCTCTACTGCGTTTACCTTCAATCTTTCCAGTAATTGCTAAGAGTTCTAAACCCTTGTGTCGGCAAATATGGCCTAAACACTGGTATGGTTTTAATTAGTGATCGCTCAAGATTAGCCTCTTTCAGTAACAATTCATTTGACTTTTTTCTGTCCATGATATCCTCCTCTGACAAACCACATCTCTAATGCTCCCCTATAGTTTTTTTTCTCTGTTTCCTTACACATGTTTTAATTACTCTTTATTTTGGTTTTCATACTTAAGTTTCTGTTTGCCAGTATTGGTTTCATTTTTTGGAATGTATTTTTGGCCATAGCTATTTGTTTACTTATTTCACTTATGCATTTCCATCTGATGTTTTCAGGTAACCTAGATATTTGAATTTTGTAACTTGTTTGATTTGTTCGCTTTTGCTAACGAGATTACACTTGCCGTAGAGGATTTATTTGAGATGACCAAACATTCCGTTTTCTTTACAGCAAAATGTCTAGGGAGTTAATGTCCAATTTTAGACAGAGTAGTTGTAGCTACATTGGTAACCAAACCATTAAGAATTATTTAAGTGTATGCACCAACATCTGGCAGTGAAGGCGTTGAAGTAGAAAAGTTTTATGAAGAAATAGGAGAAAGCAAAAGGCTATTTAAAATCCCAGGGCATCATAATAAATAATGGGAGATTTCAATGCAAAATTTGGGATGAAAAAGTAGAAGATGTTGTTGGGCCCAGTGGCATAAGGACTATAAATGAGTGTGGAAGTAGACTAATTGAATGGTGCCAAATGAATGATTTTACCATCACAAATACTGGTATCAAAACCATCCTAGGCAACAGTGGACTTGGAAGAGCCCTCCGTGATAGAAGTAAAAACAAAATAGCTTATGTTCTCATTCAGAAAAGTTTACGAAACGTCGTCAAAACATCGAAATCACTGCAAAGAGCCGACTGTGATTCAGACCATATTCCAGTCATGTGTAAATTTCAGATAAAACTTAAGAAATTAAGTAAGGCAAAGGCTAATCCTAAAATCCAAATGGACTTACTAAAACCTGATGAAAAACTAAGAGATAAAATTGCTGTAGCAGTGCATATAAAATATGAGACTATAAACAGCATCTCAGAAGTAGAAGAACTATGGTCATAAATGAAAAATTCACTTAATGTAGTCATAGAGAAAAACGTTCCCCCAAAAGATTAAAAAAAAAAAAAAAAAAAAAAAAAAAAAAGAAGAAGAAGAAGCATGAGAAATGAATAAACAAAGGAATACTCGATTTGGTGGAAGAAAGGCGGAAACAAAAACAAAAAAAGAAGCCAAATACAAACACCTAAAAAAAAAAAAAATAATCAAAATAAAATGAAATGCAGCGAAAGAAGAATGGCATTAATGAACAATGTCAGGAACTAGAGCTAAAGCTAAATATAAACAGCAAATTCATGCATGCTAAAATTTAGGACGTCAGTGATAAGAAAACCAAATGGAATAGCCCTGGCTGCATCAAATCAAAAGACGGAACAATGTTAATGAAAAAGAAGGAAATGCTTCACACATGGTCAAATTATGTTGAAGATTTTTTAAAAAATATGATAGGTGCAAAAAACACAGAATAAAGAAAAACATAGGAGGCCCAACTATCCTTAAAGAAGCGGTAAAAGCAGCAATAAAGAAAATAGAAAATGGAAAAAGCCACAGGACCAGATAAAATGCCAGTAGAAATAATTAAAGAATTAGATAATATAGGAATAGATATAGCAACAAAACTTCTTAATATATTATTCGAAAGTGGTGCAATTCCAGGAAATCTATGTAAATCTATATTTATAGTGCTGCCCGAAACACCAGGAGCAACAGAATGTGAGCTTCATAGAACAGTCAGTTTAATGAGCCATTTTGCAGAAATCCTTTTACGTGTTTTGATGTATAACGCGTAAGAGCCTAAGACCAGAAATATACCCAAAACAGTTTGGCTTTATGCCTGATAAAGGAACGGAATGTAATCGCTACTTATTTGTTCTCTCTCTCTCTCTCTCTCTCTCTCTCTCTCTCTCTCTCTCTCTCTCTCTCT
>BLXT01000008.1:1028758-1045613 GCA_019648995.1 Plakobranchus ocellatus | reverse complement strand
CATCATTATTATCATTATTATTATTATTATTATTATTATTATTATTATTATTATTATTATTATTATTATTATTATCATCATTATCAAAACACATAAAAAGACATGGAAACACATTATACGTTACTCCTCTGAGCGAAACGATAAAATGAATAACATTAAAATAATAAGCCTGAACTCTAATGCAGGGCGGGATGGGGGTGAATTATGTTGAACAGTCTTAAGCTTTCTATTTGTTTGTTTTAGTTTAACATTTTGTTTTCGTTGTTTTTTTTTTTCTTTTTTTGGGGGGAAATATACTTATGTTACACGGTGTTTGATTTATGTGGAATATTTCAAACTATTTATAAGAAAATGAATGGAGACTTTGTCATGTAAAGTTAATAATTGCAAACTCCATCAAAGGCTCGAGATCACCAATCCAGAAAGCAACGATCTGATCAAGCTAGAATCAAATAAAATCCAATCTTAGCAACTCCCTCTGGACTTTACAACGTTGCTCAGCTCCACATCTGTCAATCTTGGTCCTGACGAGGGCTAAAGGACCTGATATCCCCACAGCAGAACAAGGGCTTTAACAGATTAACACATTTATGCCAGGCAATTGGATGAAATCAGACTTCAGCGAGGAAAAGTCAATAATATATGCAGGTCATCAATGTTAGTGTAATGATAATTTTTTTCATCAGTTTCAAAGTGTAACTGTAGACCAAAATTGCAAAGAAGTCAAGG
This sequence comes from Plakobranchus ocellatus, assembly GCA_019648995.1. Taxonomy (NCBI): domain Eukaryota; kingdom Metazoa; phylum Mollusca; class Gastropoda; family Plakobranchidae; genus Plakobranchus; species Plakobranchus ocellatus. Next base: position 1,044,884 of record BLXT01000008.1, on the reverse strand, counting down.
TAAAAGTCCACCAAAGGTTATGCGGCCACAGTTTTTCTATTAGCTCTTTTTTCATGCAGGTTTTTTTTTTTAGCTGAAATTAAGGGAAGCAAGACCTACAGCAAAAATATAGATCAGTGTTATATAGAAAAGCTAGACAACCCATTAAAAACGGACTCGCTTTAAAAAGAAACCCAAATTGAAAGAGCATTTCCCTAATTTCCCGAGAGAAGCGGTGGCTCACCTGGTAGGGCAGTTGGTTACCAAGTCGAAGGTCCCAAGTTCGAATCCCAGTCCGGACCGAGTCAATTTTCCATTGCTCTTCTGAGTCCACCCAGTAGCTAGGCTCTTAAGACCCGGCGAAAGTAAAGTCGGCGAGGAAAGCAATGGTAAACTACCTCATAATGCCGTATGCCAAGAAAAATCAAGATTCTACTTTTAGTTCCCCAATGCTTGGACTAAGAGTGGGAACCACTTTACTTTTTTACTATTTTCCAAATAACCCGTCGCTTTTGTGAATCGCAAATGAAAATTATATATTAGTTTAATTCGTAAGTTGTGGACACCGATACTATAAATGAAGCCTTTTTGTGGAGGATATTTTACATTCTTGAAAATTCCGATCAGTGTATATGTTGACAAATTTGAAGACATAAACTAATAGCAGACGTCGCCTATCTGAGGAACTTTTAGTAGTTATATTATAGACATCATAAGTGTCCAATTCAACATCTTCCACTAGAAACTAGACTATCGAGTAGCGTGTTAAAGCCTCAACATAGAATACATAGATTTAGCCCTAATTTTAGACGTTATCTCGTTTTGTATTTTTTCTAATTATTCGAAACTATGTTACTACTACTCCAAGAATTCCAGAGGTTGTAGAGGAATCATAACTTTGATTCGAGAAAAATAATGGAAAATTTGTCGGATTCGTCCCTTAATATATATATTTTAAGAGGCGAAAGTAAAGAAGGCGAGGAAAGCAATGGCAAACTACCTCATAATGCCGAAAACTACCTCAAGAGCCGAAACACTTGCTATGAGGGGGTTTCTTCTCTGAAGACTCCCTGCTACCTCGCTCCCCAAGAGTTTCTTACTACTATACATGGATCGTCCATTGACTTCCGGGAATAGGCCGGAGGACGTTAGGGAAAGACCGAAGGTCTCCTGGAAAGACAGGTGACACTGGGAAAGACTAGACAACGAGGTCTTGTGGGCTAGCAACCCCTTGATTTCTTAAAAAATGCTACGAAGAAAAACAAAGAAAAATGCTCCCGTGATCCACCGAAAGGGAGAGAGAATGATGGATCAATCGGCGATTACTCGATGTTGACCGAAACCGCCCCAAGGACTACGAGAACAAGGACAACGAATGTCGGTTTGGAAATGGACTATTCATGTATATGTGGTAGGAGATTTGCAACCGAAAGAGGAATGAAAATCCACAGGACTAAGATGGGATGTCTCAGTATGTCGTCTCAACAGCAGCGCACTGCTATAGCAGATAAGACGTCGGAAAACCAAAGCCAGGTTCAAAACCACGGTGCTAAGGAAATCCAAGCTGAGAACTGAGACGATGTACTGAGACACCCCAGCAGCGACAAACGTCATAAGATCAATTTCTCACCAGCAAGGTCAGGAAAGCAATGGGAAGATCTGGACAGTAAAATAGTCCTCAAGTTGACTCGCTACTCGGGAAACGCACCATGGAGCACAAGTTGCCACTTTTGGTGATATCGTCTATCAAACCTGTCTGGACAAATTTGGGGCGAAACAACACCAAACCAAATGCACACCACAAAGAAGCAGGAGGCAGCAAGAAATGGACACCTTGCGTAAGCAAAAGAGGAAACTGAAGAAACAGATAAGAGCAGCAAGTAGTGAAGGAACGGATGGGCTTCTGGTCATATGGCGCCAGCTGAAAGCGAGGCACTCAGCATTGAGCAGGGCTGAGTCCGCCAGAAAGAAGCGCAGCCAAAAGAGGAAGAACCAGGAACGCTTCATCAGGGATCCATTCCAGTTTGCAAGACAGCTCTTCCAACAACCCAAGTCTGGAACTTTGAGAGTACAAAGAAATGAGCTCAAAACTCATCTGAAGAAGACATATTCAGATCCCACTCGCGAGATACACTTGGAAGAAACTACATGCCGTTATAGCAGTAGTCAAAGCTAGAGCTAAATCTGCTCCAGGGCCGAATGGAGTGCCTTATCTCCTGTACAATACATGCCCCAACGTTCTCAAGAAACTACACAAAATACTACGGAGTGCATGAAAAAACATCAAGATCTGTAAAGAGTGGATGGCTGCAGAGGGGGTGTATATCCCCAAAGCGCAAGATTCGAGAGTAATAAACCAGTTTCGCCCAATATCACTGCTCAAAGTAGAGGGTAAAATATTCTTCTCAGTCATGGCGTCACGCCTAACTAAATACCTAACCGAAAATGGATATATAAAATATATAAACCCCCAAAAGGGTGGCATTCCTGGGGTTTCCGGTTGCTTGGAATCTTGATGTTGTATGACTAGACCTGGCAAATGCCTACGGATCAGTACCACACGAGATGATCCAGCTAGCTCTCAGAATGTACCACGTACCAGAGGTCATACAAGTGATGCTAGATGACTACTTCAGTAGATTCCGCATAAGGTTCGCAACAAATAGCTACACAACTAATTGGATCAATCTGGAGGTTGGAATTGCTATGGGATGCACAATATCCCCAATACTGTTCGCAATGGCCATGGAAGTCACATTGAAAGCAGCAGAAGGCAGTGCAGGTCCCGCCGATCTAGGTGATGGATGTTCAATGCCTCCCCTGAAAGCATTCATGGATGACACCACCATTATCTGCTCCAAAGAAGATGAGACGAGGCGGTATGTTGACGCGCTTAGATGACTTAATGTTATGGTGCAGACTGGAGTTCAAACCAAAGAAGTCCTGCGGTCTATCAATAAGGAGAGGCAAGGTTGACGAAGCCACGACCTTCACAGTAGCGGAACAGCAAATACCAAAAGTTAGTCAAGAACCAGTCAAGAGCCTCGGAAGATGGTATGGTTCCTCTATGAAAGACACCCGGCGAGGAGCTGAAACATTAGAACTCGCTTCTGAAAGCCTTCTAGCCATTAACAAGTGTGGACTCCAGGGTAAATTCAAGATATGGTGCCTGCATTTCATGCTTATTCTCAAACTTCTATGGCCTCTTAGTCTACGATATCTGCCCCTCCACAGTAGAAGCAATAGAAGCTAAAATCAACAAATATACAAGAAAATGGCTGGGGGTTCCTCCCGGTCTTTCAGACGTGTCAATGTACTGCCGAAAAGCAAAGCTAAAGCTCCCAATGAAATCTATCTTAGAGGAGTATAAATGCGGCAAAGCCAGATTACTCATCATGTTGGAGGAATCGATGATCCCGTGGTCCAAACCGTCCAGCCATCCCTGAAAACTGGAAGAAAGTGGAAGTTTATAGAAGCCGTTGACGAGGCGAAAGAATGCCTTAAAATGAAAGAGGTAATCGGTCAAACTTAAACCGACCGCAGGGGCCTTGGATCAACCACAGCCAAATGGTGGTCAAAAACAGAAGGCAAGGAAAAAAGGGACATGATCATAGATGAAATCAGGAATAAGGAAGATTCTACACGGGTACAGAAGGCGGTCCAGCAGCCTCAGCAAGGTCAGTGGACAAATTGGGACACTGCCATCCTTAACATGGAATGATATCTGGCACATGGCGCCTCTGAGAATAAGCTTCCTCGTCAGGTCCGTCTATGATCTCCTACCCTCAAACGCAAATCTAGTGCGATGGGGAAAGAAAGACGACCCTACATGCCCACTGTGCCAAGGTAGGCAAACTACAGAGCATGTACTGAGCGCGTGCAAAGTAGCACTTTCACAAGGGCGATACACGTGGAGGCATAACAGAGTATTTCAAGAACTTGCCTCGGTCATAAGCACAGCTAAAGGGGAAATCCACCCCTCTTCAACAAGCTCAAAAAAAGGTGGAGTCAAAAAATGGCACGGAGGGTTGATCCCAATAAACACCCAAAGGAAAGGTCTGCTCGACGGCTGCGACGATTGGGTGATTTCAGCAGACCTCCCTGAATGGGAAAGACACCCTGATGTCATCAGAAAGACAGCATTAAGGCCTGACATAGTGATCCATTCTGCTTCAACACAACAAATTATCACGGTGGAACTAACTATTCCCTATGAAAGCAGAATGGAAGAGGCTCACGTGTGAAACTTTTCATGACAAGGTTGACATATCCACTGACTTCTTCCTCTTTTACTAGGTCTGTCGCATCTATCTTTGAAAGTGGCACTCTTGAAAGTGCATCGGCAGTACAGAGTTTCTTCCCTGGAACATACTCAATTTTGTAGCTGAACCTCATGAGCCTCACCGGAAGCGTTGCAGTCGTGGGGTCAACTCATCCAGTTCTTTTTCTTCAGCAAGACCAACAAGGGTTTGTGATCAGTTTCGATTGTAAACTGTGGTAATCTAATAAAAAATCCGGCAAATTTCTCGCACGCCCAGGTTGCAGCAAGGGCTTCTTTTTCTATCTGAGCATATCGAGCTTCAGTAGATGTAAGTGATCTGGAAGCATTAAATACTGGTTTCCATTCATTTTCCTTTTCATTTGCCTGTAGAAGAACGGCTCCCAAACCACATTTTAAAGCATCAGCCGACACTCTAGTCTCTTTACGTGCATCATAATGTGATAACAAAGGAGTTTGGGTCATAATAGAATTAACTTTAGTCATTGCTTGTTTATGTTCTTGAGTTCACATCCATTCATATTCTTTTTTCAAAAGTTCTCTCAAAGGTTTTGTAATGTCTGTCAGAGATGGTACAGATTTACCAACATGATTCACCATTCCTATGAATCGCCTCAACTCTGTTAGGTTAGTTGGATCCGCCATCTTGTTTATTGCCTCAACTTTTTTAGGGTCAATCTTGATACCTTCAGCTGAAATGATATGGAACTTTACTTTCTCTTGGGAAAATGAACTCTTACTGTTCAATGTAACTCCAGCTTTCCTGAGTCTGTTAAGGATTTATCTCACTCTTGAGTCGTGTTGCTCCTTAGTTTGGCCCATTATGAGGATGTCATCAATATCACATATGACTCCTGGGATATCATCCACCAGCTGTGACGTCTCTCTGTGGAACAATTCAGGCCCCGAAAAAATCCCAAAAGAAAGTCTTTTATAGCAAAATCTCCCAAACGGTGTGATAAAAGTGGTCAATTTTTATGACGCTTCGGCCAATGGCAGCTGGTGAAAACCTGAGTTGCAGTCAAGCTTGGTAAATAATTTTCCTCCTGCTAATCTTGCTATCAGTTCTTCTATTACAGGTAGTGGATAGTTCTCTCTTTTAATTCCTTCATTGAGTTTAGTTAGGTCAACACAAAGGCGTATTTTTCCATTTGCTTTAGGAACTACAACTAAGCCAGAACACCAATCTGTTGATTCTGCTACCTTCTTTATGATGTCTTGTTTTTGTAATTTCATTAATTCTATTTCCACCTTTTTCCTGAGTGGCTCTGGTATTCTCATGGGGGTTGAAATTTTGTGTGGGACGACATCATCTTTTAATTGGATTTGGTACTCTTTCGGCAGTTTACCTAGTCCTGAGAACAGTTCTGGAAACTCTCCCTTGAAATCAGCTGTGTTCTGTGCTGTCTTCACACTGTTTATTCTTTACAAAAGATTTAAGGCCTTAATTGCTGGTCTACCTAGTAAAGGTTGTTTCAGGCATTGGATGACATAAATTTTTTTTACAACATTTTTGGCTAATTTTTGTCAACCTCATGGTAGCATTTACTTTCCCTAGAACCTTCAATTCATCATGACCTGGGCCGAAGAGTTTTGTGTTTGCTTTTTCAATCTTTGTTTCGTCTGACACTAGTGACATGGGAATAACTGTTACCACTGCTCCAGTGTCCATTTTGAATGAAGTAGCTGTGCCATTTACAAGAATATTGACATTCCAATCAGTGTTTTTTTTTTCCTTTGCTCATCTAATGTGCCAGTCATCACAGGATACTCATTTTCCTCTGATTCATCTGATTCGTCTTGATTACGCAAGTCTACCATGTTTACCTTCTTCTTTGTACGACACATTTTCTGAAAATGCCCCACTTTCTGGCATGTGCGGCATTTCTCTCTAAATGCTGGGCACTCATTTATTTTGTGGTGCCTACCACATCTTTGGCACGGATTTATTACTACTAGCATTTGAGGATGAACCAAGTTTGTAAGTGTTTTGATTTTTGGACTTTGTGGTGATTTTATGCAAGCCAGAGTTGTGCATTTATTTAATCTGACTTTGTGCTGTCTGTCTTGCTCTGCAAATATCTAAGCATTTCTAAAGATCCAAATCTTTTACCTCCAATAGTTTCTCCCTAGTTTTGTCATTCACTATGCCAATCAAAATGCGATCCCTGATCATACGATCTTCCTCTTTGAAATTACATAGTTTAGCTATTTGCCGCAGTTCTGTAACGTAACTGTCAATTGTCTCCCCTTCCACTTGATTTCTTTTATGGAACTAGAACGTTCAAACGTCTCATTTAATTTGGCCTGACAGTATTCTGAAAAGATAGCATGTAGCTTTTGGACACTGTCTCTCTCAATCTCCTGTAATCTCCTGCCATCAAGAACATCATTGGCGTCATCCCCAACGCACGTGAGAAAAACTGCTACTTGAAACTGATCTGAGTCTATATTCATCCGTGATGCTATGACGTAGTTGTCCCACTGGCGCTGAAAGCGTAACCAATTTTTCTTCACAGATGCTTTGTCTGTCAGTTCTAATTTCAAAGGGGGTGGCAGATTATCCGTGAAATACTTGGAAGCCATCGCTACTGCAACCTGATAGATTCTAGTCTTTTAGGTCTATTCTTGCCTCCAGACTCTATTCCCTGTTATGTGATGTCTTGGTTCAAAGCCTAGATCTAGATCTGGGATTTAATTTATATAGTAGCCAACGAAATGCAATGTCAAAGATTTTACGTCTATATTTATATCTAAAATAGCCCTTTGGCCCTGCAAGTTCAGTCAGTCTTTACTGCTTGATTTTCGGTTCAAACATGTCAATCTAAGAACCTACCGCATAAATTTACAATACTCTTAGAGAGGCAGTGTCCTGACTTCTGACACCATGTTGTGTTATGGGTTCTTACTATATAACTAGATCTTCTTCATGCATTCAGCAAACGTTCAGGATAGCAGACGAGAAGAATAACCATGTCAGTTAAGCCATTTTTTATTCTTCCCCTTTTACATCGCCTGGTGTTGCCTTTCACATTCAATATATTGTGATATGCCAAGTTGGCTTATGCTACAAATGCTAGCTGAAAATTATTGTAATAATTGAAAGTTAAGAATATTATTGTTGTTTATGCAGCAACGGCCCGTATAGAGCCAATGATAAACTTGTAATAACATTCATTAATGCTAGCTGAGAATTATTATGATAATCAACAGTATTTCTGTGTTGTTTATGCAGCAACGGTCTGCATCAGGTCTACAATGCACACCTCATGTTTTTAATAAGAAGGTCTATGAAGTATTCTAAATACAGATCTTAATACTGGCGATAAAGATCGCCATGAAATAACTTCGACAGTCGGAATATAAACTGTAAAACATATGGCACATTTTTGTAATGAAAGAAAAATTTCGAAATAATACAAAAAAAAGGGGGAAAAATCAGGCCATCAAATTAATTTAAAGAAAAAATTAATATTAAAAGGCTGCAAAAAAGGAAAAAACACCAACTCAATTACATAAATTTCATATCGAACGCTCTAGTTTTTACACGGGTGGATAAGAAGTGTTCAGTCTCCCGTTAGATCATTTACCTCAGTTATGCTTTGTGTGGGTGTGTTTGTCTGAGATGTTTGTTTGTTTGTTTTGCTTTTTTCTTTGCTGGTTCTTGCATATTTCTTTAAACAATACCATTTTAGCGTGTTGTTCTACTCAACCCGCCTCATAACGTCACATGGAAGACACAAACCGCATCCCAGTTAAGATAGGACTGTCTATGCGCCATCTTCAATCCATAGAATAGTTATCACTTTCTAATTATCATTTTTCCTCATTAATCTACAGGTTGGTCTATTTTCCAAGCATGCACAGAAACTCTTTAATATGGACCCTGTGATCAGAGAAGAATGAGTTAAAAGAGAAGAAAAGAATACTAAATGTATATTTAAACAATTAGATAAACTTCTGTATACATGGTGATTTTACCTAAAGATTGTATAGCTTTTTTAACACCAGCCTTAGCTATGCAAATATAAGCATGGTTTAGCCGTGCCATGAAACGTTCCATCTTCCCAAGGCTTTTTTTCCCCATTCTTTCCGTTCCATTATTGCAATCCCAGTTTAAGCCTTAATCAGACTTTCGAGCTTTCAAAAGGTAAAATAATGGTTTTGGCTTTATTATTTCAGTATATGAGGATGTCTTGTTTGCATTATTTCGACCTTTCAAAGTATTATATACTTTCTTTCATTGCAAAAATACACATAATTTAGGGTATTCAAAAATAGAAATGCTTGAAGAAATACATAATTAGTGCTAAGAACTTTGTCACGAACTATATTCTATGCGGGTACTTAAGGCTATGGACCTTGCCATGAACTATATTCTATGCGGGTTATTTCTGTTCAAACTTTTGTATATAGGGGATCAATCACTACCACCTTCACTTCCAAAAAAGTCTTTTTCCCTCTCAGAATCGTAGAAACAGCCCAGGGAAATCTCACAGCCCTAAAAAATGTGGAAACTTGTTGCTCTCCTGGCGTCATTGCTTTTCGTCACTGGTGAGTTACACTTTTCTGTGCTTGACTAACAAAAAAAATGTATTTTACAACAGTTTATTTTTTCTCCAAGATCTGCTCTTTTCCAGACTTTCGCGTTGAAGAAAATCCCTTCCCAAACTGCTTTCAGCAATGTCTCTTGCACCTCGTAGAGTTGAGTTTTAGCTAAAACTATAGTTCTATTTATAAAAAAAACTAACAGGCGAAGCAAGGGGGTTAGTTCTACGCATCAGTAATGGTGGTCTCATTCTCTGATCAAATTGTAGAATCATTGCGTCAAGAATTTTCAATGTTTCTAAAAGGAATTACAGAGCATAAATCAGTCATAAAATATAGTTTCATTAGTAATTTAAAAATGGTTTGAAGAGAGGCCAAGATCAAAATGTACTTCTTCTCAAAGCTCCAGAAAGAACGAATGACATAGTAGCCGCGCATAAATAGCCGAGCACAGTAATCGAGCAGAGTAGCTGAACAAAGTATCCAAACACAGAACTCGAACAACATAGCCAAGCACAGTAACCGAGCAGATTAGCTGAACACAGTATCCAAGCACAGAAGTCGAACACAATAGCCAAGCACAGTAACCGAGCAGATTAGCTGAACACAGTATCCAAGCACAGAAGTCGAACACAATAGCCGAGCATAGTAACCGAGCAGAGTAGCTGAACACAGTATCCAAACGCATAAATCGAACACAATAGTCGACACAGTAGCTGTGCACAATATCCAAACAAAGAAGCCAAACTCAGACACTGAAAATAGCATTCGAGTACGGAATTCAAGTACAACTACCGAGCACTGTGGCCAAACAAAGACCCCAGGCATAGACAAAGAGCACGGCGGCCGAGAAAAGCAGTCGGCCACAAATGTCAAAAAAGTAAGCAAACAAAGATGCCAATCAAAGTCACCGAGCATAGCAACCGAGCCCAAACGTCGAGCACAGTAGTTTAACAAAGATGTCAGAGCAGTCAGCGAGTGTAGCAGCAGAGCCCAAACGTCGAGCACAGTAGTTTAACAAAGACGTCAGAGCACAGTCAGCGAGTGTAGCAGCAGAGCCCAAATGCCGAGCACAATACTTGACCAAAGGCATAACAGACGCTGAGCAAGAAATTCGAAAGAAATGCAATTCTGATTAGCTGAACACAGCAGACTATCTGAAAAAAGAAAGCACCCTTTGCGGAACTGGTCGTTACGTCACAAATGTATCAGAAAAGCGACATTCAGTAGAGATGATTTCAGTCGGCGAATTACAAAATGTGTTAAATATTATGCTTACATTTTACACTGCCGTAGTTTGTCGTTTTTTTTCTTTGTTTCTCTCTTCTTTTTTTTTTTTTTTCAGCAAAACAAATTTTTCAAATGTCCTTAAAAGAAACAATCTATATTTAGAATACGCCGAGAAAATATGATCATATTTGGTGGTATATGATTAAAAATGCTCATTAAAAGAGAGCGAATATTTCCTTTGTAAAAGTATTGGTTCATACACACATGTCCACGTTATCTGTATTCATTAATCCATCATACTAAGCTAATGGTTTTGATTACGTAACAAATAGGGTTGGAAATCCATGTCCTATAAAAAGAAAAAGGGGTGAGAGAATTTTCGGAAGGATTAATGTAAAGAAAATCATATCGTTCTAACACTTTTTTTTATATGCAAAAAAAAATTATATATATATATATATATATATATATATATATATAATATCTTATTCTTGTCATATATTTTACAGAGGTCACTGGAGACTGCCGATCTTTGGCTCTTTGTGATTCTTATGTGGGTCAAGGGGCGTTGTCTTTAGTAGATCGCTATGTAGACAAATCCATGATAATGTCCTACTTTCTTGGATCCGAAATTTCTTCGATTTGCAAGTACGTAAAGACTTTATGAATGTTTTCCTTGTACCTTTCTGACTAAAGATTTGTATTATATGATGTATTATTGTAATGATAATTCAGTTTCCTTTGCGCCTCTTTGATCTTACATAGTTTATTGATTGTCGTGTTTTGTGAGTATTGATGATTTTCATGTAATGTAAGTAATATATATATATATATATATATATATATATATATATATATATATATTAATTACATTACATGCCGTAATTACCGCATGGGGTGATATTTTTTTCCTCAATTCAAAAACTTAAAATGTTATTGTTGTTTAACGAAAAGCAAGCAATATAACGGTAAAGAAGTGCACATATATGTACATAAGACTTTTGTTCATAACGTGCTTAGTGTATCACCGATCAACTTTGTTATGAAGTTACTAATATACTGCATTATAGCGAGAAATAACGTCCATCTCTTCGCTTCTCTTCGACTTACAAGATTCAGAAATTACTTTGGTGACTAAGCACCTTTTTTTATCTCTTCCTTCGTCAAGTGTTGTCCCACTCTTTATATCTTGTGTGGATGAGAATTTGGGACATTGTGAGGACGAGGAGGCCCAAGATAGATACGAGACTAGATTAAATCTGCTCCAATACTTATGCTCTCCCATAGGAAGAGGACGTAAGTTAGTTGGGATTTTTTTTTCTTTTGTTGTTGTTCTTGTTTTTGTTGTTGTTGCTGTTGTTGTTGTCGCTGCTGCTGCTGCTGGTGTTGCTCTTTTTTTTTGTCAAATAATCTTTTTTTTTGTTTGTTTGTTTTTTTTTTTCATTTTTAAAAATTGTTACATTTCACATAGCCGTACTGGCAGTGTCTCCGATACTTTCCTCGATCATCATAATTATCATCATCAAAAGGACCTATTCTTAATCTCACTGTCTAAAAGTTTAAACCTTGTGCTCTGTGACCTTGGCGGACTTTTATGAAACCTTTGACTGTAACTTCATGTTTTACTCATCAAAATTTTCAAGTTTATTCCGGCAGCACTTTATATCTTTCCTGTATCTTTCTTCTAGCGACATTTTCAAGTGTAAAAAAAGGAAGGAGGCGTGGTCTATGTGTGAAAGTTTATTCTTCTCACTTTGTTGCCCTGTCTCTACTTCGCTCTGTCTGTTTCTCTCTCTGCTTTTTTCTGTCTCTCTGTGCTTTTTTTTTTTTTTTTTTTGATCTTCAGAGCTTAGTTATGATAATCCTTTTGAATTTGGAAAACATAATGATTATGTAAACGAATAAACGACACAATCTCATTCAATTTTCAGTGGCTTTCTATTTGTGTCAATCAGCTTACTGCCGCCATGTTGAGTGGTTTAAGGCCAATCTTTTACCGAAGCTCAACAGATGTTACGAAGTATTCACAGATGGCAAGTCCAGCGACTGTTCGTGAGTGCTCATTTTATATCTGCTTAAATTTATGATCATCAAGGGGGCGACGGTGACCCAGTGGCTTGTGAGTCCGCCTTGAGAATTGCAGGGACCCTTTTGTCGCGGGTTCGAGCCCCGCCATCAGCGCCCTGGCCTGGCGAAGGCCCTAAAACCTGAGATCTTCTTGTTGTGAACTGGCTATATACAATAACTCAACCCTCATGATAAGCAAAACTATTTTTGTTTAAATTTAGCTAGCAAAGGTATTAAGCAAGATAAGAATTAGAGATATCATATTTTTCAAATTGAAAATATATTCAATTCTACTGGCGTTAACTGCGAACCATGAAAGTATCATGAACCCTCGATTACACCTTTTACATGACTGTTTTCGTTGTCAAATTGATCTGTTAAATCACTGGTAGTTGATAACAAATTTTCAGACCTGCGTCGGAATACTGTTTCGAAAGATACAGCAGAGACTGTAAAAGTGAAAGAGAGAACGAACAGCGAGGTTCATGATGGTACATGCTTAATACTACTCTCTTCCTCAGTCATGTTGAGAAACTGAGACAGTGTCTCGTCAACAGTGCGCCTGAAACAGTGTGTCATGACCCTCTGGTCAGATACATCAAAGGAGTCTGGTCCCACGCAGCTGGAAAGGAATATGAGCACCGTGGGTGCCCTACACAATAGAACACCGGTAAGTAAGGTTAGAATAGCTTCGCGTAGTCAATAGGAGATCTAAAATCACCTGCTAAAAGTTTTGACTCACTTTTGTCTATTATATTTAAGATGATATGTTTTAGATGAATGCAAAATAATATTACTGTGACAAATGGTAGCTGTGGATTGTGAATTGGGTCTACATGTAGATTTATCTCTAGACTCGGAATGGATTATATTGTGTTTTGGCTTTGTTTAATGCTTGGTCAGATTTTAAGTAGGCCTAGATTAGACCTCTTTTAGTTTGGTAGTGCTATTAAGGTTTCAGCTTTGTTTAATCTTTTAGATCCAGGGATTTCTAGAACGTCTAGGTGTGCGAACATTTTGTTTACACCATTATGTTAGATCACAACCATAGTGGTTAGGTCATGTGGGGAAGTTTATTTGGCTAATATTTTTAGTTAACTTTGATGACATAACTCAGTCACTTCGTCTTCTCTCTAGTAATTCTAGAAAAAACCGCTTAGTCAAAACAATCATTTATTACGTGTGCAAATAATAACAGGTATGTTCTAGAAGCTGTGATTGTTGTATATATAAAAATGGTTTTGAGATCGTGAGAGGGAGCATGCAGAGACCTCCGAGAGATAATTTTGAGAGCTTGTGCATCCAAATAACTGTATATATCATCTTGCTGTTGTGGAACTTTTTTCTTATTCATATTAATAATGTTCAAGGTTTGGAGTTAGTTTTGTTCTTCAGTCTTTTTAAAATAACTCATTGTCGTAGGCAGATTACTAGGCTATAACTAAATATCACTAAGCCATTCGTAACAATCACCCAAAAAAAATTTAAAACATTTCTACAGATTTTTTTTCAAGTAGGTTCACAACAACGTAAATGGCTCAAATTAAAAAAAATAGAGGCGCAAGAAACATAAGAAAATAAACTAACCTTATGTTGAGAAAACTCACAGTTATTCCAACAGTAGTATTTAAAAGTAGTGACTTTGTTTTTGTATGGGGCAAATGAAACAAACTTTTACGTTTTTGAAAAAAGTGAAAGAACAAAGAAGGTAAGGAGGGGGTATAAAAAAGGTGACAAAGGTGATGGGCTGGACCGAACTTAATGAAACAAAAATCAAGAAAAAGAAACATCGTAAAAATAAGCTGGTTAACCGTTGAAATGCGTTGTAACACTTAAAAAACATTAATTTGAAATCATAAGCAGATTATAAACAAAGGCTCTAAGAAGACGAGAAGAAGGAGTAAAAAATAAGTTTAATAGAACACAAAAATGGGAGAACTAAGATAATGAAGCAAAGAGCTACTCCACGAAAAAAAAACGAAAGATGTTGAAAAAGATGAGAGGAATAGACTGAAGGTTTAAAATCGTATGCATTTGACTAACTTTACTTTCCACTAAAAGTTACCAAAAAAAAAGTGTCTCCTCAGCTCTAGGCAATCCGTAAATTATCCTCTCAGAAGTCGCCAATATTTGCTGCGTAGTTCTCTCAGAAACATTACAAATTTCTGATGCCACCATTACACATTTTCTCTCACATCTTCCGTACATTTTGAAGGATACATCGTGTACAGAGTTTTGTGTAAATGAGATTTAAAGGAAAAAGGGTGAATCATAAAATCAAAATGTATATGGCCTTCAGTATTTTAAAGAAATACAGTGAAGAAATTTGAAGAAATAGAAAAATTATGAACAACTTAACTGTGCTCTGCTGCAAAATATAGTCAAAGTAGCATCATGAGAGTTTTTGGGCAAGATGGTCAAACTAAACTTTTGACAGTATTTTTACAACGTGGAAACATAAACTTTTAAGAGCTCTTCTGCAATATGGTCTGGTAGTCCTTTCGAAAAAGTTTGGCTAGATGGTCACAAAAAAAATTGGTGAAAGTCTTTTGGAAATATGACTAGAATACTCGCTCTCTTGCAATTATAGTTTTCTGACTGTCTGTCTGTCTGTCTGTCTGTCTGTCTCTCTCTCTCTCTCTCTCTCTCTCTCTCTCTCTCTCTCTCTCTCTCTCTCTTTCTTTCTCTCTCTCTCTCTCTCTCTCTCTCTCTCTCTTCTCTCTCTCCTTTATTTTATTTACATATGTGTGAGTATGTGTATGTTCCCCAGCTCGAACATAGAGCACATAATATTTTTTAATTATAATATTTTGGCAAAAATAATGGTCAAGATGAGCCTAATACATAATTATAGGAAATGGTCAAAATATACCAGAGAGATAGTTTCAGGAAAATGTCCCAATAACATTTACGGAGTATTTTGGCAACATGGCCAGAATATATGCTCTCTTTAAACTTCTTATCACAACTGCAATTCCTTCTCTTGAAATTATTCCCCGTTTTTTCCTCTCTCTCTCTCTCTCTCTCTCTCTCTCTCTCTCTCTCTCTCTCTCTCTCTTTATCTCTCTATCTATCTCTTTCTCTAATTCCTAGCACAAACGTATACACGTCAATGAAAACAATGAACATCATTTGTTTTCAAGTTATTTCTTTCACATTCATTAGATTTTTCCATGACCTCTCTAAAAATCTCTCTCACTCCGTTTCTATCTCACTTTCTTTCTTCCACTCTCACTAATTTACTTACTCGTATTCTCTCTCTCTCTCTCTGTCTCTCTCTCTCTCTCTCTCTCTCTCTCTCTCTCTCTCTCTGTCCATCTCTCCCCATCTGTCCTTCACTTATGTAGATTTTTTTCTCTCCTCAGCCCGCCCCAAGATACCTGATTGTTGGAAGAACAGGAATTACTGGCAGAGAACGAGACTGCTCAGAGCTTCTCAGCGTCTACAAATAAGCAATAAGAATAATGAGTCATTGAAATACACATTGGATCTAGTCGTAAATTTTCTTTTGTAGCAATTTCACTCGCCCAATAATTACACTTCATTTGAACACAAGAATAGAAATCAAATTTATGGAAACCTCGTCGTTTTCACTTTGTTTTGTAAGTTGTTTTTTTTGTGTGTGTTTTTGTTGTTTTTTATTTCCTATAAGTAATTTTTGCGAATTTTCGTTTTTGCCTAATAAAAAGTGCTCGAAGCTTTTGGCTTTAAACTAAATCTCGTGAACTAATCCTTAATTCTAACACTGATAATTTTCATACTTTACTATGTACTTCCATTGATGCGTGCTATAGGGAACATCACCAGATTCCAAAACTGAGACTTCTTAACTAATGTATTGTTATTGATGAGAGTCTATTGATCTATCCTTAGATTCCAATTCTGATATTTCTAATCCAATCCAACTAAACTTAAGATTTTTGTGATATGACGCTCTAAGGCAAAGTTCGAAGCCTCAAGTCAATTTAAAGTTTGACAGTTCATTTGGAATCGAAAAGGCAGTTCTCTAACAAACAAACAAAC
>BLXT01000008.1:988841-999606 GCA_019648995.1 Plakobranchus ocellatus | reverse complement strand
CCAGCTAGGTCTATATAGATCTAAAGAACTCAACGTCCTACATCAGAGGTATTATCAACCTTTTAATTCTGGTGTTCGTGACATTATTATTATCATTATCATTATTATTATTATTATTATTATTTTTATTATTATTATTATTATTATTATTATTATTATTATTATTATTATTATTATTATTATTATTATCATCATCATCATCGTCATCATTATCATTATTATTATTATTATTATTATTATTATTTATATTATTATTATTTATATTATTATTATCATTATTGTTATTATTATTATTATTATTATTATTATTAGCCTATGGACAGTAAAAATTAATACATAGAGATATTAAATTGATCATAAATCAAGATTAGACATGGGTTCTGTATTTCTTAATCTATTCCTAAATTTCTTCTTATTATTTATCACTAGGCCTAGTTTTTTAGAACTATAGATCCAATACATATATGAAATTAAATTTCTTTTTACATATATTTTTCAATGAAAAACATAGCCCACCGTGCGAAAAATGTTCGAAAAGATAACTGTAGCATTAGAGTGTAGAAGTATTAGCCTTCTCAGCCACAATTTAACTAGGCCTTTCTTAATCTTACTCTAAGTCAACATAGCATATTTTCATCCTGTTCTTTATTTTTACTCTAAATCGTATTTTCCAATACAAAAATTATGCTTGTTTTCTGAATATTAAAACAGATTGTTCTCTTCTTGCGACATGTTAGCATTACATTTTCGATAGAAACGAGTCCCTTTTCGGTGAAGGAACTTAATAGAGCCGCAAGAATGCCTTTTGTCTTATTTCGGAAGGAAAATTTAATGCCTCGAGATGATAAAGTTTAATGGCATAAGTTCACCGCAAACACTTTTAGATTAGATACTCTACTTTTAGAGAGCGAAAATGGGTATGTCTTTGAATGTACAAAAAAAAATCAGTTTGTATTGTCATCTTAAATAAATATTTTAACCTAAATGCAATCTTGTTAGCAAAGGGGGAAAAAATCAATAAAGTTATGAAGTTCGAGGTTCTTGGTGACATGATAACATGAGATGATAGATGCACAAGTGAAGTTAGTATAAGGATAGCCATAGCCAAAGATACATTCCAATAAAACAAAAGTAATAAGGGTAATGAATACCCTAGGTAATGTAGTCAGTACTTATGCTAATGAGTTTTGAACAATAAACAACGAAACAGAAAGAGAACTATTAGTAGTCGAGATATGATTGATCAGAAGAATGATGAGAATATCATATAGAACTAAAAAAAAGTCCTATGAATTGGTATAAGTCAGAAAAAACCACAGTTTTTAGGCCATATTTGTCGACAGAAGGGTTTAGAACACTAAGCAATCATTAAAAAGATTGAAGGCAAACGCAGCAGAGGAAGACAAAGAATAACTTTTATTGAAAGTCATAAGTTATGGTCAACTGATAAGGGTAACAACAACAACTTCATAAGGTTAGCTGAGAGTTAGTTTAAGTGGAAATACATGATCGCCGAGTTCTGGTCCAGAAGATGCGCCAAAAGGTTAGGACTACACAACAGAGTCGCCAAGCGATAGAAAGATGACATAAATAGAACTCGTTGGTCCCAGATGTGAAAAAAACAAAACATGTTGAAAAAAAAAAATAAATAAAAAAAATAAATATAAAAATATTATCAACCATCAGCTAGCTCATACAAAAATACATACATATATAGATACATACATACATACATACATACATACATACATACATACATACATACATACATACATACATACATACACACACACACACACACACGCTGCGAGGATTTTGTGCAACTTGAGTGGATCTTTCCAAAGACTATACACAAGCTTTGCATGCTCGCTTTTTTTTTTTTTAGTTTTCTTTTCATTTTGCTGTGCCTGTCTCACTTGCTTACGCTCTTTCTCTCATCTTCTTCCTCCTCTTCCATCAACCCTCTCTCCTTCGTCCTCTTCCTCCCTCTCCATCCACTCCTCCTTCTTTCATCTTCTGCCTCTTTTTCGATCCTCTCTCCCTTTGTACTCTTTTCTCTCTCTCTCCCCCTCCCTCTCCCCCCCCCCTCCTCCGCCCCCTTCTTTCTCCCTATCTCTATCTCTTACTATCTCCATGTTGCTTGTTGTTTTTTTTTTCTCATTCATTGCTCATGTAAAGGAAATAAGAATACCGAAATCTCCACAAATAAAATCACTTTATGAAATTTTGTCATTACAAAATAAAAATTCCCTTTTTTCATGTTCCTTTTCAGGTTTTCTGTTGATCGTTCTTGACGCAATTATTCGATTTAAGAGTTAAGAACAATGGCCGCGTCATTGTCTAAGGAGAATAAGTTCATCCAAGCATGTGCTCGAGGTGATAAGAGTGCGGCAAAGAAATTTATACGGCGGAAAAATGTTGATATAAATACGCGGTTTATTTTTGACTTAACTGGTCTTCATATGGCTTGTTTGTCAGGCCACATAAACATTGTAAAACTTTTATTGAAAAATAAAGCAGAAGTAAACGTGCAGGATGCGATTGGTCAAACATCACTAATATATGCTTGTGCTGGAGGTCATGAAACTGTTGTGAAAACTCTGCTAGAATATAATGCTGATGTGAACATTGCGGACTATTCAGGTTGCACAGCTCTTATGGCCGCCTCTGAGGAGGGATATGACAGCATTGTGAACTGTTTATTGCAGCACCATGCTCAAGTAAACATTAAGGATGAGGAAGCACTGACAGCGCTTCACAACGCTTGCATTAATGGTCATGATAATGTAGTGAAGATTCTGTTAGACCACAGTGCTGATGTCAACGCCATTTACAAGTGCGGTTTCACAGCTCTAATGTTTGCCTGTGCCGGTGGACACCACACCATTGCAAATGACTTGCTTGAGCACAATGCTCAGATAGACGCCAAAGATAAGGGCAATATGACATCACTCATGCACTCTTCCTATAAGGGATTTGAAAAGGTAGTGAAGGTTCTATTGGCCCATAATCCTGATGTTAATATAACTAACAAGGACGGCCTCACAGCTCTTGTGTTTGCCTGTGCCAAGGGAAATTATGTGATTGTTAATGATTTATTGCAACATGATGCTCTCATAGACATTAGAGATAAACACTGCAGCACAGCACTCATCACCGCTTCCTTTTTTGGTCATGAAAATATCGTCAAGATTCTGTTAGAGCATAATGCTGATGTGAATGCCTCAAGTAAAAACGGTATGTCAGCTCTTATGTGGGCCTGTTTCTTTGAGTATAACTCCATTATGAATGCGTTGGTGCAGAAATGTCTTCAGATGAACGTCGACTTCAACGTTGATATAAACGTAGTGTATCCTACGCCTGATGGTCATGGAAAAGTAGTCAAGACTCTGTTAGAGCATAATGCCGATCTTGATATTACCGACAAGAACGGTAACACGGCCCTTATGTTTGCCTGTTGTAATGGAAATCATAGCATTGTGAATGACTTGTTGCAGCACAGCGCTCAGATTGACAGGAGAAATAAGGACCAGGAAACAGCTCTTTGGCTCGCTTGCGCTGAAGGCCATGACAATACAGTCAAAGTTCTTCTAGAGCATAAAGCTGATGTCAGCATCACTTCCCGCGCCGGTAACACAGCCCTTATGGTTGCTTCCGCTATAGGCCATGCGAAAGTAGTCAAGAGTTTGTTAGAATACAAAGCTGATGTTAACATTGCCAACAAGAAAGGTATTACAGCTCTTATGCTCGCCTGTTGGGGTGGACACCATATCATCGTAAATGAATTGTTGAATCATCATGCTCAGGCAGATGCCAAAATTGTTAAGTATGAGTTAACAGCTTTTATGTTGGCTTGCTTTCAGGGTCACGAAAATGTTGTCAAGATTTTGTTAGATCATCATACTGATGTTAATGCCATTGGCAAAGGCGGCACAACAGCTCTTGCATGTGCCTGTTTTCTTGGACATCATAGAATTGTAAATCACTTGTTGCAGCACCACGCTCAGATAGACGCCAAGGATGAGAATGATGAAACAGCACTTACGATCGCTTGCTTTAAAGGTCATGAAAATGTAGTAAAGATTCTGTTAGAACATCATGCTGATGTTAACATGGCTAACAAGGACGGTTTCACAGCTCTTATGATCGCCTGTTTCAAAGGCTATGACAACATCGTAACTGACTTGCTGCTTCACCTGGCTGATGTAGATATGAGAGATAAGATGGGTGAAACAGCGCTTATGGCTGCTTGCTATGAAGGCAAAGAAAATGTCGTCAAGATTTTGTTGCAGAATAATGCTGATGTTGATATATATAGCAAAAACGGCGTCACCGCTCTCATGTTTGCGTGTCTCAAAGGATATGATAACATTGTAACTGATTTGTTGCTACATGACGCTCAGACAAATATCAAGGATGAGAAAGGGCAAACGGCGCTTATGTACGCTTGTTCTAAATGCCATATAAATGTGGTCAAGACTCTATTAGAGCATGATGCCGACTTGAACACCACGGACAAGAATGGTCAAACAGCTCTTATATTCGCCTGCCTCGAGGGATCTAACTTAATTGTATATGATTTGTTGCCGAAAAACAATTGTTCAAATACCCAGAGTGATGAAGAGCAAACAGCTCAAAAGACTGCAGTTAAGAAAAATTATGAGAAAATTGTTTTAAGGCTTCTTCACAACGACGCTGATGTGAACACAAAAAGTTTGAAAGGATATACAGCTCTTATGGAGGCATCTTCTCGTGGGCACAAAAGTCTTGTTTCGCATCTTCTGTTTCACGAGGCTGATGTGAATATAAGAGGAAATGCGGGTGAGACGGCTCTTTCTCTTGCAAAAATGAATGGGAAGCACGACATTGTCGAACTTCTCAGAGAAAAAGGTGCCGAAGAAGGAAGCCACAGCTGCAGCGGAAATATCTCGTCTTCTTCAAATATCAATGACTTTTCGATGACCGCATGCAGTGGCACACAAAATGCACAAGGTAAATTCGCCCTCTCAGATATTCCCGATTATAGTGTGCGTTTGTGTGTGTTGAGGAACAAACACAATTTTTTGACATGGAAGAGAGAATATTTTTAGATCATTCCACATGGGTTGAAAAATTATCAGATTCTCAATCAGATCTCGCATTCTAGTTTGATAAATAGATTTTAGTATATCAATCTAATATCCGAATCTACACTTCTGACCCAGAACCTTAGATTCTATGTCCCAGACCAAATATATAATATGGATTGCGCCATCTCAAATTGGCCTAACTCCAACATCGCATACCAGATCCCGCAACTAAATCGTAGACTCCAAGAACCCCTTGTCCATCTCCCATACACCAAATTATCAGTACTCCGAATCCTGGGCCTAAATAACACAAATCCCAAATCCTTGATCCCAATAAAATGATCTTTACACCCTAGATCCCAATAGCACATACCCCTATCCTGCGCCCCAATGACACGCACCCTGGATTCTATATTTAATTTATTAAATCTCATCTGTAGCTTTTGCATTTATATTGTGTATTTCGAAAAGTCAAAATAAAACAGGAATAAAAATTTAACTGTAAAACTTACTTCTGTCCTTATTTTCTCATAGATCGGCGAATGCTTGAGAGAGACAAAGATTGCGAAGATATATATATATATATATATATATATATATATATATATATATATATATGAGTGAGGAGAGAGGGGAGATAAGGAGAAGTAGAGAGAGAGAGAGCGAGAGAGAGTGAGAGGAGGTATATATGAGAGATAATATTATTTGTAATACAAAATATACACTCTTAATGGATGCACGATGCTAACTTTAACTCGAATCCTAAAGTTTAATATCAGTAATCTGACATTTGATATTTTATTGTGTTCTATTAAAAAGGACTTTTTAACTTAGTGGGTTTTTTTTTTTTAAATTGTGTTTTCTTATTTTTTTATTTCTTCAGAGGCTACACGTACTTCTATTGATGAAACAAAACCAAGGCATTTTACCGCTACAGGAGAAAGGTCTGTGGATCTTTTGTAACAAATTGCACAAACAAAATGTATTCATTCTGTTATATGCGATGGATTCTGTTTTCTTACCGTTGATCCATTTCGTCGTTCTGGCAAGATCAAGTAATGAAATAGTGCTATGAGAAATAATAAAGTTATATATTTTCAAACCGCTGGGTATGCAATTTTTTGCTTTTGTACAGGCCTCAAGATTTTGTGCTTCTTTTTCGTCTTCTTTAGATGTCCTGCCTGGAACAGATATTGGCAATCATGTTCCTCCACTCAAACCAGTTCTCTATTAACCTTACAACTATGTTCTGACTACCATCATCTGTTGCCAAGAGTCAAGACTTTCGAGACAATATTTTTTTGTCTATCTCTACTGCGTTTACCTTCAGTCTTCGTGCTAATTGCTCCAAACCATTGTTTCGGCAAATGTGTCCCGAAAATGTATACTGTCCCGTCTTATGATTTTAATTAAGGATCGCTAAAGATACGCTTCTTTCATTACCAATTCATTTGACGTTTTCACGTTCATGGTAACCTCATCATTTTTTTTTTATGAAACATATCTCTACTTCTTCCAATTTTTTTCTTCTTTTTTTCTTGTTTATTATCCAACACTCAAAACAAAATAACACATCTGACCACTTATATGTTTAATTACCCCTCTCTTGGTGTCCACATTTATGTCTCTGTTTGCATAACGGGGATTATCAATATTTTTTCAATTACTTCTAAGCCTTAAATGTCCTCTAGGTTCATTAACATTACTAAAATTTCGATATAAAAAACAGGAAACATTACACATTCTGTTAACGTTTCTATTGATGGATTTGAAATGACAGTGTTCTTCTTCAATTCATACAGATAAGGTTTGATCCAATATAAATTTCAATTTCTCGCAGATCTGTATCATTAATGTGTAATTTTTCTAGCATAAGAAGCAGCTCTTCATGTTATATTTTGTCAGGGGCCTTAGAACAACGAAAGAAGCAGCGATGGAGGTTTGTTTGTATTTTTATACAACTTCCACAAAAATTGACAAAATGAATAGTACCTTTCTGTCCATTTATCAACAATAAATTCATTCTCCTTTCGTCACAGTGCATTATATCTTTATATTTTGTCTATGTCGTCGTATGTGATTACATTTTTTTTCCTTTTCTTTGAAAGGGAGGGGGAGCGGGGCTGCGCCTTAATTTCATTGTCTATTTTTTTTTCATTATTCATTTCTTAAGATCTCTTAGAATATTTTTTTTCTTTATAACTTTCTCACGAATGGCTTAGTGCTGTAAATTTATAGATCTACTTTAGCAGTGCCTGTGACAATGAATTCTTTTGAATAGTCTAAAGATCAGAAGTCATTCAGAGTCTTGTGAAAATTGAACAATAAATTCATAAATTTCAATGAGAAACAACTTCAGAACATCAACTTAATTTTACAATTCCTCACATCTACAAGCTCTAACATCAGCAGTGTATCTCTCAGTGGTCTGTGCAAGCTACCTCTCTAACGATCTCATAACCACTTTTATATACCCACCGCCAACGGCTTCTAAAAAATACTGGTTATTCAGCGCAAATGCTTATCTACCAAAAGCTCCATACTTTAGAACATCTAAACAGAGAATATATATTAACAAATTATGTCATCATTCAAACTTCCCCATATGACACATCCACCATAGGTATTATCTAACAACTTCCTGTAAGCAAAATGCTCCCACATCTTTGTGACCTTCTAGAAATCTCTAGATCTAAAATGGTAAACAAAGTTCAACCAAAATAGACTACTCCACTAAAAATAGGTATAATCAAGGCATACTCAAAATCTAACCAAGCATTACAAAAAAAATCCAAAATACAAAACAATCATTTCCGAATCTAGATCTAAATCTGGATTTAGACTCAGTTCACACTCCCAGCAACCAACTGTCACAAACTTCCTTAACTGACTATTTTATTTTTTATAATTTCTTCTATCTATGAGGTGAATAAGGCTAGATAAAAAATCAGTCGTTTAGCGTCTGTATCCAGGCTCAAGTCAAGACAGCCAATTTTGTCACAAAGGCCTAAGAGGTTGCAAGGTAATATTTCTTCTAAAAGAGAAATTGATTTCCCTCCAAACAACAAAGATTAAAGCATTGTTTACATATATTTAATAGGCCAAAACAGTTATAAATTGAATATAGTTTACTTTTTTCTCTGATATGTGACCAAATTGGGTATAGGTTAGCATACCTCGACCTAATTAGATCTGTGTTGATCTGGTAATTTCCATAACGTTTGTGTAAGTCTATTGCTTCCAAGTTTTGTTCGGTTTAGATCTAGACTGTTTGCTATAATAATATATTCTAGCCCATCAATATCTGATACCTTCTAATTTAAAAATATTTGAGCAAGTAACATTGAGCCATAGTTCAGCCATTTTTTTAGGGCTGGTATTATGTGAACAACTTGTGTACGAGTTCATTTTTTCTCATTAGAATATTTCGACACGTCCTATTTTTTTTTCTTTCCTAGAAATTCTTTCATGTCACAGAAAACTAAGCTGGTGTGCAAGTATAAGGGACATTTTCAAAGATTAAAAGAACATCAACTGATTGCTTGAATTGAAGAAGTAGATCTACGACGAATTACCATCAGGAAACAAAATGGTTTTTTTTTGTACTCACAAGTCCAATGGAACTTCGTGGAACAATTTTTTTTCATATACTAAAATTCCAACTTGTCGCTTAAAGGGCTACATTAGTCAACATCTGGATGGATGTAATGAGCAGAAAATTGAAGAAAGTTTCTCAAGGTAGCAGTGAGCATACCTCATTTTGCCTCTTTACTTTGTATATTATTTTTTTTAAAATGGGAGCTTGTTAATAGACCTTTATATTGGAATCTCTGATATTTAATTGTAGATCTAATGCTGACTCTGAAAAACATATGTTCTGTACACTCTGATCTTGTCCTTCCATGCTTTTCATCATCATCACCACCACCATTACCATCATCATCATCACCGGTATCTGTTTTGCTATCGTTATCCTTATTATTATTATTATTATTATTATTATTATTATTATTATTATTATTATTATTATTATTATTATCATTATCATTAGTTTAAGTATTGTTGTTTTGGAGACGTTTTCTTCTCCATTTGTTAATTCTACAGACTCAACAATGTCGAAGCCTCAGGCTTACACACATGGCTTAAGAGTTTTACGACACCCATAACAGGTTTAATGGAAGGAATGATGGAACTTTTCATGGGCGGCCCTCGGTAAGCTACATATATAATAATAATATATATATATATATATATATATATATATATATAAATATCACTATTCATAAAACATTGCTCATTATATTAACTCAATGGAGACGCAGGCTTTAAGTGTGAGCTGATCCCAGGAGATGCATGATATTGCCCTATTTTCAAAAAGTTGGCCTGGTTTTGTTTTTAAAGCTTTTTAAGTTTCTTTTTTTGCATTTTGAATTTTATATGAATTATTTTCATTACATAGCGTAAAGTAAATTTTTTTTTTTTTTACAGACATAATTTTCAAGAGAAAAAGATATATAGAGCAAAGAAAATATTTTCATAGACAAAAAATTGAAGATATGGTTCCCATAACAAATCAGACCAATTTGATAAAACACTATGTGTATTGACAACAAAATTTCAAGCTTTGAAGGTGTCGCATTCCAGGGAAAACTTCTGACGGGTCGCCATTCTAGATCTAGCTTTGCCACTGCTTAGGCCTTATACAAAAATAAACGAACAGGCTTATAATGCATTATTTTCGGTCAAAACGAGCATAAAACTGTAAAACAATAGTTGAAGTAAAATTTAGAAGCAGTCTGTCTCCCGTTTTCGCTTATAGCGATAACAACAACAAAAATTATAAAAGGCATCGGACACCCGTGTTCGATGTGTCTTTTTTAGCCTGTGATGTCATCGGACACCGGTGTCCGATGCGTCTCCATTGAGTTTATGCCTGTTCACTCAGTTGTTCCTGTTTATGCGCCTCTGTGCCATAGCATTAGTAGCCGAAGTTGCAACAGTAGTGGTAGGTTTAATGATAATCGTAGTGTTATCTTAAGAAGCAAAAAGAGAAAGCACTAAAAATAATAGCAGCAGCACAAACAGTGACATCTAGGCCAAATGTTATGATACCCAAAAACTGAGGTGGTTATGCTGTGTACCGATAGGCTATATTGGTATTTAACAAGAACAAAGATAGCAGCAGACGAGTGACTAGAGGGGAAACAAAAGAAAGAAAGAAAGAAAGAAAGAAGTTTAAAAAGCTCCATAACTACATTTAATTTACACTGTATCCATATTATAAGAAACAACGGTGAAGAGTTGGCAGATGTGACAAAGCCAAGTTAGCACAGAATACGCGTGATCTAACAGTGACGAGTTGACAGTTGTGACGATGACAAGTCAGCACAGAATACGGGGGATCCAATGGTGAACAGCTGACTGATGTGACAAAGACATGTCAGGACAGAATACGGGGGATCCACGGTGAAGAGTTGACAGATGTGACGACGACATGTCAGGACAGAATACGGGAGATCCAACGGTGAAGAGCTCACAGGTGTGACAAAGACAAGTCAGTATAGAATACGGGTGTTTCAACGGTGAAGAGCTGACAGATGTGACGGCGACATGTCAGGACAGAATACGGGGGATCCAACGGTGAAGAGCTCACAGGTGTGACAAAGACAAGACAGTATAGAATACGGGTGTTTCAA
>BLXT01000008.1:913739-934012 GCA_019648995.1 Plakobranchus ocellatus | reverse complement strand
GGGGGGAGGCAATTAGAGAGAAAAGAGACAGACGTACTTATGAAGTTGGTGATAATCACAAGTGATAATTATCAATTTAAGCGCAGAGGGAAAAAAATCAAATAACTTGCATTTGAAACATTTGACAGCCACGGTCTTGCCATCTTTTTGTCTTTCAAGAAAAAGATGGAATTAAAATACCACAACCTAGGAGTATAGACATCGTGTGTCTGGTTTAGAAAGTTTAGAAGTTTTTATTTTTGTCAAGCTCTTTTTTTAGAATGAGCTTCTCATGTTGTGGATTCTTGCACCATTGACTCTTGATTTGCTACAGCACGAAATGTTTTTGTAGCTTTGAGAAGATTGTCATACTCACGTTCTTTAAAGCCCTGTGACTATACTTTTTACCTTTGATTCTCCACAAACATTCTTGGGAGTGATAGAGTTCAATGTGATTACAAGATTTAAAGCCCTGTGACTATACTTTTTATCTTTGATTCTCCACAAACATTCTTGGGAGTGATAGAGTTCAATGTGACTACAAGATTTACAGCAACAACAAAAAAAGGGCTTACCTTGAAAGCCTATGCCTGCTTCCCACTATCTGTGAAAATTCTGAGTTTTATAGAGGAGAATTTAACATCTCGATCTAGACTAGGTTAGATCTATAGATCTACACTACTAGGCCTAGTTGTGACAAGCATGAAATAATTAGAGAGAAAATCAGCTTAAAATATATTAAAACTATGACATTAGGAAAATTTATTAATTAATCTATCTAGATCTATTTGCGATCTTCATTTGTCTATCTCTTAGTCCATCTTTTAATTTTTCGTGACTAGTCTCAAAAATTTTTCATGATACTCCCTCTAATTCTGTTACATACAAGTCAAGGCCAAATCTTTTTTTTTTTTTTAATCCAATTTTGTTGTTGTTGTTGCGGCTTTGAAGTTGTGAAGGGAGAGAGAAGTGATTAAATTTTCCTCAAAATTATGAACAGACGAGTAGTTGGATTGATATATATTATATATATAGCAGTAGACGCAGATTCAGTTTTTATGCATAGATCCAGATCTAGATCTAGAGTCGAATGGTGTCGTTCTTGTGTATGTGTTTGTTTTCTAATAGTAATTATGAATAAAGACAGTCAAGCTCCATTATTAACATAATTTATAAGTTTAAAATATTTTAGCAGTCAGCGCTGGAGTGTCAAAAAAGTTCAACAAAAGAAATAGATCTAATGAGAAGTTGAAATCATAGGCTAGGCTCAATTTTGTATCACATAATAATAGAGTAAGGCAAGCGAGAGGCCCCCTCTTGCCCACGTTCAAAGGGGACGTCGGCCACGGGACTCTGTGCACGCGTAAAATGTAGGCCTGAATAAAACGCCTGAGTGTCTTTACGTACTGTATAGTCTTTGCTTGACCGAGGCCAAAGAGGAGTAGAAAATCAACCGGGGCGTGGCTACCATGAACGCTCAGGCCTACACAGATATCTAAAACATCAACCTTGTGATTTGGCGAACACCTTTTTTGCAGTCATTGCAAGGCGTTTGAGAAAATATGAATTTGTATAAATGATTTCATGCTGTCTCAAACATGCGCGCACTTTTAAAATTAAAGTTTATAAATGTGTATACGAGACGCTACAAAATAAATGCTCTATAACGTGAATGACTGAGTAGATGTTTCTTTTTTAAACGCTATGTTGACATAGACATTCACTATTATTTTTCCTTAGATGTCCCTTTTTCTGTTGGCCTTTTTAAAGAGATGGGCCCAATAATGTTGCCAGAATCTAAACAATGATTTTGAAAAAGAAATATTTGCAGTCTCGGATATTTTAGGTGATGAAAGATTCTCGGCTTTATCTTACAATCTGCTTTCTATGATTCAAAACTTTTTAATATAGACACACGGGACCTCCATTCATAGTGACTTCTGAAAATACTAGGCTTCGACTTCTCTTTCAAAAAGTTCCCTTTATACGCCTTGAACCTTAGCCCTACATTTCTCTGGACCAAGGTTATAACTTATGAGCTCGACAAGTCCCTGAGTGTGCAGGTGATTGTGTATCCTTTTTTTTCCAATTTAAAGACTTGTGAATTCGATAGTGAAGTCCAGGAAGCGTCACTTGACCAAAAACATAAGCATGATGGGACATTGTTCTTCAATGCCATCATTATTATCATCATCATCATGAATGTCACAATCATCATCATTGTTATCTTCACCAACATCATTGTGATCAGCACAGGTTTTAGTTGCTCTTGGTAAACATACAACACTTTCAATTGTTAATTATAACAGCATCAATAGTTTTGAATATTTTTTTTTAGCTCTTTCTCTCTTTCTCCTAATTTCCTCACTATGTTAAATATTTGGGACTTATTCTGTCTTTGTCTTTGTTTTTAACCATTCTTTACTTCCTTCTAAACATATTTAGCGCAATCAGTCGCATCTCACACCCTCTCTGTTCTCCTCTTGTTTCTGACATTTACCTAAACTTTATTTCTCTACAGTTCCACAGATTCAGGATCCGCGTGGTGTCGCCATCACATCGGACGGATCCATCCTAGTTACAGATGGACGAAACAAGACGCTACACCTGGTCTCATCACAAGGTGCCTGGATCAGACAATTATGGTCAGAGCCGAGTGACATTGACAAGGGTGGTCGACTGCAGTGTGTATCAACGGACGGGTGTATTTGCGTCTGTGTAACTGGGCATGGATCTGTGTACATATTCGACTGTGTATAATGAATGCTCAACCTCATGTATATTATAATATCACGCGGTGTTGTAGTATTTCTTTGTTTTTTCACTTTTACAATGCGTGTAGAATAGAATGATTGTGTTATGATGTGATAGTGTTACCATGCACACCATTCCCATCTCTGAGACAGAGAGAGCTAGATTCCTCTACCGGGTGTTGTTGTCTTGAGTGGAGCCAATGCATGTAAATTTGATCATTTTTTTAATCTCGATTATCAAACGTTTGGGTTTTTTTTTAAAAATGGGAACGCAAAGAGAAAACAACGTGCACATGAATCAGTCTTGTTATGTCCAAAATTCTTTGCTTTTAATATCACGGGTGGGCTGAGTCCCACAATACGCCAGAAAATACATTTAAGCGACTTTTTAATTTCAGTCAAGAAGAAAGAACTGTATGGAGCGTCGGCTCTGATCTATGACGGATGTTGACAAGGGCAAAAGGCCGATTCATGAGATGAAAATAAAGATACATGTAATGTAGATAGAATTCTTTCTGAATAACATTGCTTCTGATTCTGCGGTGAATTTTATAAGCTTGATTCATTTTCTAAAAGTAGTGCGCAGAGAGAAAAGTAAACTTTCTTGTATAGATTTACACCCAGGCCTAGAAGCTCTAGCCAGCTAGAAGGCAAAATAAATGGGTGCAACAACAATGCAGATATTGCTTGCTTTAGTGTCTTAGCCATGATTTCATACTTTCTGAGACTCTTTTTAGCAAAAAAAGAAGATGTTATCTGCAAAATCGCGCCTTCTTACTTTTCTTTTGTTTGAAATTTAAGATACTAGAATAAAATTAAATATCCGCGATAATGAAAGCCGTAGCGATTTTTCCTATCATAGATTTAAATTTTGTAAACCACCGAATGGGCGAAAAAAATTATCTTGGAAGATTTCCATCAAATTTTGTTCAAAACTGCCGAAATATTTTGTACAGTAGGCCTTCTCACTAAAAACTGTGTTACACCACTAAAACAGCCGCCAACTTCATGCTATTAAATACAAGCAAGAGAAAGAACTCTCAGAATTTTTTTCAATTTCAATACACAAAGATGTTTCACCCATGCTACAATTTTTTTTTTAATAATTAAAAACTAAGAACCTAAGGTTTCCAAAGACCAACATTTGAAGTTTTAAACTTGCCCAAACTTTTTTTTGGTGCCTTTGTATTAGAGACATGTGATGGGGGTCATTAATGTGTAAATTGGTTTTATTTTTAAGACATAAAAGAAAATTTTCAAGACTGTTGAATTTAAATCTTTATACTTTGCGAATTAGAGTTTAGCAAAAGTGCAGCTAGTGATAAGTAACTAAAATTAAATTCACTTACAATAAATTTATTTGCATTTCTTCTGTCTTACCAATTTAAGGATATTTTCTTTCTTTCTAAGTTATGATTTTAAATGTATTAGCATGCCAAGTCGAAGGTGTTGAATACTGCTATTTTACAAGCTATTGCAGGCTGACCAGGTCCATCATTGAATTTATTTTGTTTCAACAAAAATATTTCTCTGTCTCTTTTTGTCTTACATTTCACTCTATTTAATGCTCATTATAATATACTGATGCCTGCTTGTCATCAGTATCTCTCACACATAATCATATCCAGCATACGCTGTGTTTGACAAAAAAACTTATGCCCGATGCTCCTCAGTAACAATAGTCGATGCTATTCTCTGATGATTAAGAAAAAAGCTTTCCAGTTATGCGTAGATTTTGATGTCACTAGCTTACTCCTAGGGTAGCGGGGTGAAATAATTTCACCAATAGGAGCAGTAAGGCGCCTCCTTCCCTCCGCTAGCCTGTGGGAGACCCTTGGGCAAGGTCGAGACCCCACTTAGCCCCCCGATCAGGGTACGTGAAGTCACGGCAGGCAGGTGATGGATGATCTGTTGAGCAGCCAAACAGTTTGGAAACTGGTCAGCTTTTCAACGTGTTAGGCAGATGATACTTTTTAGTACAATGGCTAAGACAACCCGCTCAGTAGGAGCACTGCCCCTATAGAAAGTAATTGCAATCTACTATAGGTATACCTTTGCAAAAAAAATCATGTCAGGAAAAACCAAAATGAAGTCAGACAACAGCGTGAAGGGGGTTTCGAGTTCAGCTGGAAACTCCTCGCTCGGTAGGGAGGATCATGTGCGACAGGTGTCCCCCGACCGTCATCAAGCGACTGTCCGCAACCGCCAACAACTGAAAATAGGAACGTGGAATGTGAGAACATTTCGACGGGTAAAACGTTTTAAAAAAGTGATGCAAGAAATGGAAATGATGAAGCTCAACATACTCGGAATCTCTGAAATGAGATGGAAGAAAAACGGCGAATGTGATACAAAAGATGGCTACAAAATTCTCTGGTCAGGAGGAGAACAACACCATAGAGGAGTTGGTGTGATACTCGACCCAGAAACCTCTGAAGCCTTCATGGATTTCTGGCCTGTCAGCGACAGGGTCATCGTCGTTAAACTCCATTGTAAACCGTTTGACATTGGCCTCATACAAGTATATGCACCAACTGCAAAATCAAAATACGACGAAGAAGTTGAAATCTTCTACGAAACAGTCAAGATCGCAATGAAAAAACTGAAATCTCAGGACTTTAAGATTGTAATGGGAGACGTCAATGCAAAGGTCGGGAGTGAAAGAACAGAAAATATTGTAGGACCATTTGGAATAGGAGAGAAAAATAAGAGGGGAGACAGACTCATTAAATTTTGCAAAGAACACAACCTTACAGTAATGAATACCTGGTGCGAAAATGATCCAGAAAGACGTTGGACATGGAAAAGTCCAGGAGATAGATATCGAAATATGATCGACTTTATTCTAATTCAGGAACCCTTTCGAGACTCGATAACATCATGCAAATCCATGACTGAAGCAGACTGCGGCAGTGACCATGTACCTGTGGTTGGTACAATGGAGCTAGAGCTAGAGCTAGAGCGGATAAAGAGAGCAGAAACAGCACAAAAGCTATCGAGAATGCTAGAATCTGCAAAAGAACACATTCCTGTCACAACACGTAAGGAAGACAAAACATGGATGACCCAAAAAATTCTAGACCTAATGGAAGAGAACAAAAAAGCAAAAGCAGACAAACAGAAGTACAGAGAACTAGACAAACAAGTGAAAAAAAGGTACATTGAAGCAAAAGAGTATTGGATTAAGACACAGTGTGAGGAAATTGAAGCCAACACCGAAATAGATAGCAAAACTATGGACAAAAAGATAAAAGAGGTCACAGGGGAAAAAGTGTCAGCAAAATCAAGAGATGGGGGCACTTTTATGGAAAAGGAGGATATCCTCAAGAGTTGGTCAGAATACATCACTGAGTTGTATCAAGATGACAGAGGCCCACCACCTAACATCAGTAATGAACATGAAGGCCCCTCTATTCTTGAAAAGGAAGTTCAAATGGCCCTCAAAAAGATGAAAAAAGGCGCGGCCGCAGGACCCGATGACATTCCACCCGAAATGCTAACCGCTCTAGACGAATTTGGAATCAAAGAAGTAACAAAACTTCTCAACGTTATCTATGCTAAAGGTAAAATTCCAACAGACTTAAAAAAGTCGGTGTACATTGCAAAAGTCATGTTACTAGTGTTGATTAATAGAGTGAGAACTAAAATCCTACCAGAGATATCTGAAACCCAATTTGGATTTAGGGCAGATAAAGATACCAGAAATGCCATCTTTGCCCTGAGGATCCTCATGGAAAGGACGATTGAGGTACAGAAGGACTTGTACCTCTGCTTCATTGACTATTCTAGTGCATTTGACAAAGTAAGACATTCCGATCTGTTCGACACATTCCTAAGACAAAACTGTGATGATAAAGATCTTAGAGTGATCAGAAACTTGTACGAGGAACAAGAAGCTGCAATGAGAGTTGATAATGACTGCAGTGAGCGCATACCGATCTGTAGGGGAGTGAGGCAGAGCTGCGTTTTTTCTTCAGACCTCTTCAATATCTGCAGCGAAATGATTCTACGGAACATAGAGCAGCACGAAGGTGTCAAAGTAGGCGGTATCAACATAAACAATCTAAGATATGCGAATGACATAGTGCTAATTGCTGACTCGGAGGAAAAACTAAAAGGCATCCTTACAACAGTCACAATCGAGAGTGAAAACAAAGGACTACAACTGAATGCAGAGAAGATTGAGTGCATGGTAATCTCAAAACAGTCAGACGTGCCAGAATGTAACATTTCATGCAAAGAGGGAAGAATAAAACAAGTTCGCACTTTCAAATACTTGGGCTTCACAATCACTCCAGATGCCAGATGCGACACAGAAATACAGAGGATAATCGCTTTGTCTAAAGACACATTCATTAAGATGAAGTCCATCTTTGCCGACAGAGATATAAGCCTCAGCACCAAAATCAGGACTATGAAAGTCTACATAAGGTCCATCCTTCTGTATGGATGTGAATGCTGGACGCTGACAAAAGACCTCGAAAAAAGACTTGAAGCAGCAGAAATGTGGTGTGTCAGCAGAATTATGAGAACATCATGGACTAAAAGCATATCAAACGAAGAAGAAATGGAAATGGACGGGTACAAAAGATCCCTACTCAAAACCATCAGAGAAAGACAACTACAATTTTGGGAACACATAAATAGCGCTGATGGAATTGAAACACAAATATTGTATGGAGAGATTTATGGTACCAGAAGCAGAGGAAAACCCCGCCAAAAATACACAGACATTCTGAAAAGATAAAAAGGAAAAAACTCATCAACAATGAACTAATCAGGAGAACTGACAACAAAGAGGAATGGAATGCCATGATCGCCGAAGTCTGCAACTGACATGACACATGAAGAAAAAGCTTACTTCAGTATTAGCTATGGTGTTTTATGGTACAAACTATGTTATCTCACACAATTGTTAGTCTATAGAGTGTGAAGGGATGATCCAGCAGTTATCTTACTTCAGTACCACCCATAGTAGTTTTATGGTCCAAACTATAATATTATGTCACACAATTTTTAGTTAATAGAGTGTGAAGGGATGGTACAACAGTTATCTTACTTCAGTGCCAGCTATAGTGGTTTTAATGTACATATTATGATGTGTCACACAATTGTTAGTCTATAGAGTGTGAGGGGATGATCCAACAGTTATCTTACTTCAGTACTAGCTATAGTGAGATTATCCAACAGTTATTTTACTTCAGCAACAGCTGAATGTTGAGACTTTATAGTGACTGAAATGCACTTTCATAATGTTAGTTTGTATGAGACTGGTAAGCCGCCGAGACAACCTGAAGATGTCTTTTATTTAAGATGACGTTGTTGTTTACCGTACTGAACTATGCACTCTGTTTAAGCACATACAGTTGTATGAACTTTCGGCAGAAGGCAGAACAATGGTCAAGCAGATGCCTCATATTTACTGTAATACACAGGATAAACTCACTGTCAGTGTAAATGCTCTATTTTTCTTTTTATACCTTTCATATAAAACTTAAAGCCCGTCATAGTGTAGACTCTATTACATTATGTTGCTATGAGCCTACCTTTTTATAGATGGAATTAGATCGTTATTCACATCTACATTTCTGCCCATTATTATCTTCTCTGTGCACAATTCCGAAACAGTTTTTACTCTCTGATGGAATTTCCCAAATATTTCATGTTGTTATAAACGCCTGTAATTGAGAAATCTCTATACCTTTGTTCCTATGATTCATGAGAAATGCCATTACTTTATTTGTATTTCGCTCTGAAGTATTAATAATGAAAACACTCTCTTTCCTTTTATTTAACTTAATGAAATTACCCTCATTAAAAAAAAGACATTTATAAAGCGACGATTATTTCGTTAGATTTCTTGTTTTCATGTATACAAATGGAAAGGGCTACTAAGCGTTGTATCACCTTATATATCCATCATTTCTGTTTTCTCTTTATTCGGCTCTACAGCCTATCATTTAAAAAAAAAACCCAAAAACAACTACGGTAAATGCACTTTTCAAATAGCTGTAATATACATCTCTCT
Source organism: Plakobranchus ocellatus (assembly GCA_019648995.1). Lineage (NCBI taxonomy): Eukaryota > Metazoa > Mollusca > Gastropoda > Plakobranchidae > Plakobranchus > Plakobranchus ocellatus. The sequence continues at coordinate 925,252 of BLXT01000008.1, read as the reverse complement.
CTCTCTCTCTCTCTCTCTCTCTCTCTCTTTCTCTCTCTCTCTTTTCTCTCTCTCTCTCTCTTCTCTCTCTCTCTCTCTCTCTCTCTCTCTCTCTATGTCTCTCTATATAATTGGTTTTAAAGCTTTTCCTCAGCAAATGTATTTTTCACGGACTCATCAAGTATCAAATTGTTCAGATACATTTTTGTTAAATTGTTAAGCCTTATGCGCAAATCGAAGCGAAATAATACTGATGGTGTAACTAAGCAATTTCTCGCACTGAGTCAAAAGAGCGTATCAATCTTTAATACATGATCAAATCGAGGCGTAATAATATTGATGGTGTAACTAAGCAATTTCTCGGACTGAGTCAAAAGAGCGTATCAATCTTTAATACATGATCAAGCTGTACACGCATCATGGCAAACATTCCTAATAGAGGAAATGGTCTAAATAAGACCTATAGAATAATGTATGCGTTTGTACTTAAGCTGGCATTGATTTCTTTATTGCTTTTATTTAATTTTATGAACCTTCCCATCTCATGGCCTAGTATTTTATAAAGGCCTTGTCTTTTGTTTTTTTGTTTTTTTTTGCGTGATTTCTCATGCTAATCACATAATCAAGATAAAATCGACACCTGTAAAAATTGTGTTGGGCAGGATTTGACCAATTTTTTTCAGCCAAACATTTCTGATTTTGTCCCTATTAACGACTTCTAAATTGGAAAACATTTAAATATTTGAGGCAGAGGCTTTGATGTGTTTAAAAAAAAAAAAAAAACAGCAAAAGAATAACATTATTGAATCGTATTTAAGGCCTGTGTTTGCTTATATTGTTACGGAAGCGCGTCAAATAGGAAAGCTATAAAAATTCCCTATCGTTATTATAAGCTTCAGCGTTTTCAATGCGTATTTCTCGCGCGTATTCCTCTCTCCGTTGCTCAAATTTTGTGAGAAAAATTTCGCATTCAATGAGAGCAAATTCTCAATGTAATTTATTCCCTTCCAACGTGTCCCATGCTTATCGTTTGGGAAAAAATTGAGAAAATATGCGAAATTTTACTAAACAAAAAAAAAAAACAGGCTGTTTTACGGTCAAAATTAACTTGCTAGTTTAAGCTGTGACTGTCATGGTATCAAGTTTTCAATTATCAACAGACTTTAGAAAAACAAAGAAATGTTTGAAATTTCATATTTTTACAATATCTTTGTAATAAACTGGTTTCAACCATAGTCTAAGCATAATTTATGTTCTGTGCTTTAAAGGATTAATGCATTCTGCAAAAGAAGTGATTTCTGATAGCTCTTAAGACATTAAAAATATGGCATGTAAAAAGGACTAATTATTTGTTTGTAAACCTACAAATCTTAATTATAAATCCAGCAGTCTTTAATCTCGCCTCTGAATCATCTGAGATCTTGATAAGAGCTAAAGGTAGATTTCTACCGACTAGGATTTTAAGGAAGGTAGGAGATAGTGCTTCAAAAACCTTGTTTTAAATTTATTTAATTGAGTAACAGTATGGGATAATCCAGGGACCTGGCCCCAATGACTTATAGATCTACTCTCATCAGCTAGCGACGAAATAAAGAGGTCGCAGGCCAAGTTATGATGTATTCTCACAGAATAAAGGTATGTATCTCCACAATACGCCAGCGGTAGCCGATGAAGGTAGAACTAGAAGTCTTTGGGCCCGTCAACGGACTAATCCAACGGTTTGAACAGATAATAAATCCAGTATTTAGTTTTTCTCCGTTATGGACAATGTAGGCTAGATTCTGTCTAGGCCTTCTATCAAGGCCCTTTATCAGTCATTAATGTATTAGGGCCAGACATCACATGTATAGCGGAACCCATTATATGTTCTTTGGAAGTAAATACATCGGCGAAGAACACATTTAAAATGGGAAATACCATTATCAGAAATTTCAATTCAAGTTCCATGTAACCTTGTATTGTTTTGATCACTTAGGACCTATTGAGAAAACCAACAGTCTCTGATCGTATCGCGACATGATAGTTCGACATTTTGTTTCTAATATAAACAGATCCAGGTGATTGCGTTGTTAGGTCGTTTTGATCTAGCCCATCACTCCAACTTTAAAACGAACTGGGTACACGTTGCTATAAATTAATGTTATCTTTCACAAATTAAATCATCTAATCCTTCCTTTCAAAAACTGATTCTTAGCTTCGGTGTAAAAATTCCATCTAATCTTTTCTAAGTGATATCTTTTCAGTACGGTGCCTTTAGAAATACGAGCCGTATTATCAACGAAAGGTGGAATCGAATCACTGTGTTAGACACGAAATTTAGAAGCGGTCAAAGAGGAGTAGGAAATACACGGTCTAAAGTGAAGTCCTCGACTAAGCAATTACGTCATGGGAACGAGTTGTATAAATTTCAGGGTTGCCACTTTGGCATCCATTAGGCCAAATTCCAGAAATTTGGCCTTCTAGAGCTAGAGAATTGACTGCCCTCCGATACTTTTGTTTGATCTCCGACGAAAATTTGGGCTGAATTTGGCTTCCTGCGTTGGTATTGTGATATGTTAATAGAAACAGTTGGTTTTCATGTGTAGACAACGTTTGATTTGGGCCTCTCTGTTTATTTGTTGGATCACTTCAGACAATCAAATTAAAGTGTTGGCTTAATGACCCAACAAATCACCTATCGGTATACGTAGTTTATGACACTTCCGTTGTTCTCGAGTTTGAACGGATCAACTCAATGTTCCAGGAAACGAATGGGGGCTCACACAAACTCGCAGAAAAACTCTTTATGCACCAACAAAGCCTACTGGCAAGACTTTTCAAACCGGATGGGAGCGAACAGGGATTGCATGAAATTGAATTTGAGGCCAAGTTTGTTTTAGAAATGTACAAAATGAGCACCAGTACAAAGATATGCATGGAGGAGCAGAGATGCATGGACATGTTTGTAAAACCCCTCAATCAGATAAACAAACGGAAACCACCTGCAAGGGGACTTTTCAAGAACCCTTCCTCCTTTCTTCAAAATTCATCCTCAGCCAAACAAAGAAAGGAAACGCCAGTGATTTGCCGCTCCAATATCAGGTGACAGTGGCAGTTGAAGAACAGTACAGAAAGATTAATTTTGTGGACTGGAAACGGGAACTACAGTATTAAGTGAATGCCGTTCGAATCTGCTGAATTCTGGGTGGGAGTATCAAAACATTCCTCCTTTAATGAGTTGTCAACTTCTGCCCTTACATGCCTCACAACGCCCGTAAGTAATGTGATGGTTGAGCGCATCTTTTAGTTTGTTACTGCAATAAAGACCAGGCCACGAAACAGGATAGAGACACAGCTCCTTGATGCGATTACAAGGATCCGGGCTAATTTTATCTTCAATGGAAAACGCTGCCGTGAGTTCGTACTATCACAATCCATGATTGACGGCCACACAAAATGGAAAGAAACGTCAACGCCCACTCTACAAATGGCGACTGCTGCATCCAGTGCACTAAAGCAGCCAGGACAGTGTGAGATTGAAACGGAAGGATTCAACCAAGCATGTAATGCTGAATGAGTAGGCTGTGTATGTAAACCTGCGATATGATAGCTTTTGTATATAGCGGTGTATGAATATACGTTCAAGTTTTGAGTGAAATGACTTACTTGACTTCTGCATCAACCAACCTATGTTTTATGGATTCCTTGTGAGAAACCAAGCTACTCAACCAACACTAGCATGAGCCAAGCTTTGCACTAACACAAGGTGACTTAAAATAAATTCCATGAACATTCAAGACTATACAAACATGGTTTCTCACATTTGGCCTCTATTCAGTCAATTGGCATCCAGTTGGCTTCCGGTTGGCCTCCGGTTGGATTCAAACAAGTTCCGATTTGGCCCCCTACCATTTTGACTGGTGGCAACCCTGATCAACTTCTGTATAGAAGGCCCGGCCTTACAAGCAGTCGAATGGCCCTGCAAGTAGACACGGCCTAAAAATAGCTGCGGAGATTCCAGGCCAAGATCACTAAACTCGAGGCACCAACGTTCTTGAATCATAAGATAGACCCTGTCAATAAACAGTACAAAGCACTGGTACTAGCAACACGGGTGTGAAAAAGGAAACACTTTGTATTAGATGAAATTAATTAAGACTTGCAACACATAATATTCACTTCTGAGTGTATCTAAAAATACTTAACCTCGTCGAGGATCTCACAGTCATCCGGAAGGAGCAGATCAGCTGATTCCGGTCTCAAGTCTAAAATCCATTTGGTTGTTTGTGATTGCATTTTACGGCACGTTGGCAAGCCTGTCACTTGGAAACGTTATGAGAGCGATCTCAACAATGTGTGCCAGTAAATTTCTCTTCGTCAGTACACAGAAGTGCACATTTCAATGTCCTGTATTGAACGAAATACTCGTTCTATTTCCTACTTGATAGATACATTTTGTTGTAATGGTTTTCTTTGGCAGGCTTGAAATGTTTCATTGCCTGGTTGTTGCCAACTACCCAGTACGTATCAACAATGGTTTAATTGATTTTATTAAGTGTGGATATACCGGTTCCAACATTCACTAATGACATCAGAGTTTCTTTTTTTAATGTTTTCTTACAGGCCAATATTCATTTTTATTATTTGCTAAAATGAATTGGATCAAAAGTCCAAAACCCATTTAATATCTGTATGAATTAGATATAAATAAAAAATAATTCTGGACGTCATCCCAGGTTTGCCACTCTGTCAAAAGTCGTATGGCTTCCCAGACTTTAAAGGTTCATAACTGGATTCAAAATTTTGTCCTTTTAAATATAGTTAAACAATAAGACTTTACAGAGGTACTATTTTATACAAAGTTTTCGAATAAACATGTGATGCAAAAAAGGATTGCATTCACGAAACAGTTTGCAAATATCAGTAGCAATGTTACAGTTTCTAATGATTTTGAATTCTGGATTTTCAAATTTAAAATATTTCTGAGCTGTGTAAAAGTTGCCATAAGCATAAACAGCCAGGTCCTCTTTCTTCAAAGATGATTAGCTGGAATTCTTTTTTATAACAATGTCAACAAACAACTGATACATAGCAAAACCATTCTCAGGCACGTAAGGTATCAAAATACGTCAGCTTGACGATGCACCAAGAATAGCTTAGGAGCAAACATAAAGATACCAAATACGGAGGCAATGACAGTAGTCTGGGAATATCATTTGGATGTGGTGAAGAAATTTCCTCATCAAAGAATTAAGTAGTGGGTTGAATAGGGTTGAAACCAAAAGAAATATCAAGCTTTAAGAAACGTAAAAATTTAGACGACTCGACTCAAATGACAAAGGTAGGAAAACTTGGGGTCCAACTCAAAGCTTCACAAAGACTTGCCTCAGAAAAATTGTGAAGAGCCCACTGGCCATTTACTCTTCAAAATAATCCTTTGGTATATCAGGAAAGAAGGACAAAGACCACTAAGAGGAAAGGCTAACGATCGATAGTTTTTAGAAATTAATCAGAGTGGATTCACAAGACGTGCTTTGCAACGAAACCCATAGAGATCGGAGAAGCATGAGAAAACCACAACACTTTGAGAGACGATTGTGGAAGGCAACTTAAGAATAAGAGACAGACTGTGGGAGGAAAGACCTAGAAAAACTGAGATAAAAGAGAGAAAATGAGAGTCTGTCATTCGCGGGTTTACCCTGACACGAAGTCAAGAAGTATTGATGATGTAAGTAAAGCCTGATTTGGTTACACTTCACCGCCTCCTGTCTGCTTTTTGTTTATTTTTTTGTTTGTTTTACTAAAGCCATTGTTGAGGTTTTCCTTTTGAAAAAGCCATCCATAGTTAATGTTTTATCTTTGACCACAATCAAATGAAAAAGCTACATTGTATGTCATAGTGAAAGTAACAAAACAAGATTCCATGATATACCATAGCCATCAAGTCCATTGAAAAGAGAAAGAGCAGGGATAGAATCAGCAATGCGATGTGTGCATTTGAGTGAACTCCATCTTACAAGATCGTGCGAGCGACATCCATGCGGATGTTTCGGATATAAACTGACTCTGTCTGCCCCTATGCCATCCGTGACAAATAGTCGGTGGAAGCTTTAGATGATTTGCCCTGGATGAGCTCTCTGAATGATGCCAAGCATAGAATCTGAGTACAGACCCGGATATTTCCATAAACACGGATATCTTCTCAGAAGCCCATTCTGTAAGAAGGGCTGACCTCTCGGAACAGTCTTTGTCTGTCACGCTGTAGTATTTTCTCCTGGTGCTACAGATCTCAGTACGATCGATAGGATTGTTGCGCACTGCGCCCCTCTTCTATATTTAGTGCAAAGCTCACAAATGTCTACAGGCTCACGGAAGTTAAGTCATCGTGATCTCGAATGGTAACGTCCTTATACACCCTTTGAGCAAGGAGACATTAGACGGGATATTTTTGCGCCTCATGATAGCCCAACGACTGTTGGAATGGAAACATTTCCACACAATCTCAGCAGATTGCAAAATGATGAATGAAAAAAAAGACCGCAATAAAGAGTGAAAAACTGTTTGTAGAATCAATGGCACCTAAGAAAAGAATAACAGCATATAACATCACTGGTAGCTACACAAGGAGCGAATATGACGAATTTGAATAACCAGACAATGAAACATGAAGGGAGAGAGAAAGATAGAGACAAGATGCAAAAGAAGTAACTCCCAGAAAGACATGAACAGAAAAAAATCTTAAGTACGTTAACAGGCAGAAAAGTATGCTAAAAATAGAGTGAGGGGACAGTAATTAAAAAGAGAGAGAAGATAAATGAATGACCACGACTTTTTTGGATGCGGCTTCCCTTGAACTCCACAAACTTAAGGATTGTGAAAATTCAGGTTATCTGTTTCAAATATACCGCATTCGGTTCGAGAACTTTGATAATTTCTTAAACTTTTCATTCCGAAGTGTACCGAAACTGGTGCAGTAGTTTACACGGAGACCCATGTCACCCGCGTCGTCTTCTGAAAACTAAGACGGTATGAGTAACCAATGCATTAAATTTAGTAGACAGTAAATTATTGACGTACTTAATTTAACGCAATGATTATTCATATCGCCTTGTTCGGAAGCGAATACAAATGTAAATATGCGAGATGATGCTCAGAGCGCTGACAGTCTGCTGCGAAAAATTTCTCTCGACGGAAGACTTTTATAGATCGACAGATTGAGCGACAGAATGACAGAGATACGCAATAGAGCACGGATTTCCTCAGACAGCTCTAATGGTGATGGATATACCGTGAGTAGCACCAACACATCTATCATGTAACAACAGTTACAGAATAAAAAAAACTAATTAGATTCGTCGAACAGAAAAAGAAAATATAAAAGTAATATCATTAAATAAGAAGGAATGCAAAGAATAAAAAGAAAAAAAAATCAGGGAACCAAACCTTACGAATTCCTAAAACGAAGGGAAGGATGAGGAATAGAAAGAGTAAGAAAAGGAATAAAGAAGAAAACTATGAGACACACCTTTATTCAACCAAGCGAGGCAAAAAGATGTCTTTCAGAAATAGGATATAAATGAATATAGGAACAATGAAGTTAAGAACCAGAGGAAGAAATCAGAAGGAGAAGAAAAGAGTCAGTGCTGAAGATGTGCTGACAAAAACCAAAGTAATATTAGAATGTTGAATAATGATGGTTTGATCAATAGGCAGCTTTTATCATGCTCAGGTTACAACAGGATATGGTCATGTCCTGGGGTTTTGGTCATCAGAATGAATCACAAATAAAAGCAAAATAGCTGAATATCTCAAACAAATCAAATCAATAACGAAAAGTAACGGCGGTCGAGGAAAACCTTCTGTTCTAACCAGATTAGCTTCTCCCCTCCCTCTCTTTATCCTTTTTTTCTTCCCTCAAACCAGGCGGTGGCGGGTATGAACTGGCTACAGGAGCCCCCTGCAGATTTCAACCCTAAAGCCTCCAACTGAATACAAAATACGCAGTTAAGGAAATGAAGGGTGTATCGAAATGGAGTCCTTACATAGAGACATTTACAGCAAAGATACCAAGAAAGATCAGTGCAAAAATCTTTTTAAAAAATCAACATTACCCAAGAGGCGAAATAATACCTTAAAAAAATTATTGAGCCAATCGTACAATACAGTCAGCATCGTTGATGAAGAGCAAATTGACAATAAAGACTTCGCTCAAATACGCCAATTAGAAGCTCAATTCTAAAAAGTTGCCATTTCACAGCTTAAAAAAACTCAAGCTTTTGCTTTCAGTCCGGCCGTGGCTCTGAGAGCTCCTACCGTTATACAGTGATCAGAGTTTGTTCAGCGTTACTTCGACACCAGTTGGGAGTTTTTTTAGGTGGTTTTTTTTTTTACTATCCATCTGTCAGGCTAACAGTTCTGCGTTTAGTACAAGGCTTGTTTATCAACATAGGTTGAATGGTTGGTTGGTAGGCAAAACAGTTGGTTGCGGAGAAAATTGTTTCTTTGATTGAGCTGTTGCTTCTTTCATTGTGTGTTGGTTTATGGATTGACTTTTTTTTTTTGATTAGCTAGATTTTTGTATATGTGGAGCTTTTTGGCTTGTTGATGCGTTCGTTATTGTGTTTATGAATGGTTTTATGATAATCCGGTAAATACAGGAAGAATTGAATGACGTTAATTGTCTTCCTTGCCTGATTGGTTGGTCCGCAAATCTAATTTTGGCAGGTAGGTTGTATGGAAAGTTTGTTACTTGATGAATTATAAGTTGGCTGGTTGGTTGTTTTCATTTTATGACAATCACCGCCACATCGTGCTAAATATTTGATGAGACCCCACCCTCGCTAAGAGATTACGAGTGTGAAACTGAGAAGCTGTAATCTGTAAAATCTTTTGCTAATGCTCCGGGCTGGCATGATGTTGATGTTAGAGGGTGTTTACGATGGTCAAAGCTCACGCTCAAACTTGACGTAATAGTAGTTGGTACATATTGCTCGCCGACTAAAAGATGATCCCAGGCTTCAAGGCCCTTAAGTGTACGTGTTCTTGCTAGGCTGGAACACACGACAGAAAGGTCTCTGCAGATTTAAGGGCAAGTTAACTAACCATTGAGCCACTGACAATGCCCATAGTTCGGTATCAGAACTGAATCGAAATGGCATAAAAAAGAAATTGGTGCAGTTCTGCGACCACGATATTCCGTATAAGCCCAACACCCTGTTGCTGCCAACAAGCGTGGTGACTGACACAACAGCTCGACCTCATGCAAGAAAGAGAACCGGTGTAGATATATTTACTTTTCTGTAGAGAACAAAGGCAGACGTTAAACGTATTATGTCAGTTATTGCGCTTATTGACAGTAACAGAATGGGATAAACCTAAAGTTAGCTGTTCATTACACGTATGGTTTGACTTATTGATTTGTTTGTTTGTTTTTCTTTTTTCCTTTTATGTTCTATGCTGTAATTGCAAATAGTTTTGTCGTTGCTGTCTTCGCCGAACGCAGGAGTAACCGTTGTTGCTGTTACCGCTGTAGCAATTGTCGATGTCACAATTAACTCTCAAAGTTATTGTTGTTGTTGTTGTTGTTGTTGATGTTGCTATTTCAAGGCAATTTCTCGCGTTAAGAGACAGGTAAGTGAAAATATATAGAACAAAATAACACAAACAAGGGTAAATTCAATTGGATTAGAGCTTCTATATATAAACATATATTATCCTATAGAGCTACAGAATTTTTTAAACATCGTCATCATCATGAACTGCCTAAACCTCAGAGAAAATAGCATTCCTGACGTCATGTCTTAAGAGCTTTGTATCTTACCTCTCTGCCCGCCTAGGATAACTATTGAACTCGTTGTATCATTATTATTCCCCCGCTGCTTCTCTTTAAGACCCTCATATATTTCCATTTCATATCTCGGTTTATCCTTCGTTGTATCCCTCGATGTCTCTCATTGTATTTCTAATCGTATCATTCATCGTATCGCTCGTTGTATTTCTTATTGTATCCCTCATTGTATCCCTCATTGTATCCCTGATTGCATCCATCGCATCTAAACTGCCCCTTTCATTCTATATCAATATGGTACTTGACAGTTCTCTTTTATCCTCCTCATTGCCTTTTAAGGCGCCAAGATAGTTTATGTACTCCAGAACAATAAAGTTTTTAAGTTATTATTATAGCACAAGTAGTGACAAATGTAGCCAAATTGAATTTTGTAGGCAAACAAGACACGTAAATAAATTGTATAAAAAATAATGAAAATTTGAAGTAGTTTTAAACAAGGCATCATCAAACAGGCGTAAAACAACGCTGCAATATTAACTAAGTATGAACCCAACATAAAGTCCGTCACTTATCTAGCCTCCCTTACCTCTGTCTGGACTCGGGCATGTTGTCAGCTCTTCAGGTGCAAGAAGCACACTCTGGTTGTTCTGTAATATCTCTGGACTTCATTTGAGAGCAGGGATGCATGACCACAAGGCTTTGACACATATTCTCTCTCTCTCTCTCTCTCTCTCTCTCTCTCTCTCTCTCTCTCTCTCTCTCTCTCTATCTCTATCTCTCTCTGTCTCTATCTCTCTCTGTCTCTCTCCCTCTATCTCTATCTCCCTCTATCTATCTATCTATCTATCTATCTATCTATCTATCTATCTATCTATCTATCTATCTATCTCTATCTCTCTCTCTCGCTTTCCCACATTGCCGCTGGAAGATCACTGTCGGCGCTCTCAATCTACCTTTGTTAACGATGCTGTTAATTCTGAAGGAAGCAAAATAATCAACTAAAAATAACGTGAGACCCAGTTTAGTGGCGGAGTATTGGCTCACAGTGCAAAGAGGAGTATGATTTATTGTATATAGCCAGTCCACAAGAAGGTAATCTCAGGCTTTTAAGTGCATCCGTCAGGCTTGGGCGCCGACGGCGGAGCTCGAACTCGCGACAGAAGGGTCGCTGCAGATCTCAGGGCAGACTCACGAGCCACTGTGCCACCGATGCCCCCCAAGTGCAAAGAGGATGAGGATGACAATGATGGTGATGATGATGATGAAGGAGGAGGAGGAGGAGAGGGAGGAATCGAAAGAAGAAGAGAAAGAGGAAAAGGAGAAGGTGGTGGTGAAAAAGTATGACGATGGCGTATAAACGGATAAAAAATTAATATGTATAAAGATTGTAAGGCATAGTCTATGATACGTTAATTTTGGCGATTCAGTTGGTTCAAGTACACAATTTATGTTACCGTCTGTGCTTGTTTCATGGCTGTTGTCACCTGAACCTTCCTTTCCCTCAGATTGTAGCGCAGTTAGAACTGTTAGGAGCTGATTCAAAGGACTTGGGTTTAAACCATGGCTCTGCTTCACTCCAATTGATGCTGGTTGAAAAAAAAAACCTTTTCATTGATAGAGCTCAGTCTGAACTTTGTTTTAACATGATTAGTGCCTGACGCATCTGGTAGGGCAGTTGGCTACCAAGTGAGAGGTCAGTCATTGATAGAGCTCAGTCTGAACTTTGTTTTAACATGATTAGTGCCTGACGCATCTGCTAGGGCCGTTT
>BLXT01000008.1:883825-898929 GCA_019648995.1 Plakobranchus ocellatus | reverse complement strand
CCCCCCCCCTCTCTCTCTCTCCCTCTCTCTCTCTCTCTCTCTCTCTCTCTCTCTCTCTCTCTCTCTCCCTTTCTTTTCCCTTTTTCTGGCTTTCTTTCCTTTTGAATCACAGTGTTGCGGTTCCACTCGACCGTTAGTAGTACTGGTTATACAGCCACTAGAGAGAGAGAGAGAGAGAGAGAGAGAGAGAGAGAGAGAGAGAGAGAGACAGATGCATACACACCACTCATATGAATGGTTTCATAACAAAACGAAAGGCATAAAATGTCAGATTTGGTAAGTTCTAGATTTGTTGATAGTTTAGATATCCATAGCTTCCCTAATTAGGCACGCAATATGAATAATCATGGTTATATAAATCTAAAGGCCAATGTTTTGTGGCAATACTGTTAATACACAATGCAATAAAAAGACTTTTCGGGTTTGTTATGGACCATATCTCATTGTGCCGTTTTCAAATGTAAAGATAAATATTAGTTTCAAAAAATGCTTTTCGAGCTCTAAATGAGGCCTTGAGAACCATATTTGACCATACCCAGTAGGTAGATCCAGGAGGTAGGAATAACCTCGCCATGCCTATAGTCTGCACGGTTAAACATGTACATGCTTTTCTATGCAAATGTGAAAAAAAACAGAAATTAAATGCATTGGACTGGAAGGACAAAGTGATTCTCTGTTGTAAAAGTTCAGAATGTATCAATTCTGTACTTTGGAGCATTATATTCATTCCTAATATTTATGGCACAATTCAAAAACCTCACAGCATTAAGCAGTGCTGCTTGAGATAAAACATTACCAATTGAGTTGGTATGAAGCTTGTGTTTCATAAACGTAACATATTGACTCTTGTAATGAATGACCATCTGAAATAAATTTGAATTGCTTAAGGTCGCGTTTTCGAGTCTTTCACCACAAAAACTCATACTAATTTAGTCGCAGCTCTAAAAGATAAGCAGTTAGATGGGAACAGATTAAAATCAATAGCTTTCATTTCTTTAAAATAGACTTAAGCATCACATAAGACATATTAGATCTAGGCTTTCATCACAATGTTTTACCTTGATCGAGCTTTTTCCCTTTCATATTTGTCAATGTGTGGGTTCACGGAGAAGGCAAGACAATTACAAGGTTGTTGAAATTGACATCTTTCAAAAACTGTAAAATACTTTTAATAAATCTACACAAAAATGTTGCATTTCCTGTCCATTAAAATTGCGCTTGTAAAAAAATAAGTCTCTCTATTGCGAAAAAAACAGTTTATCGACAGGGATAACTCTAGATCTTACTGTTTAAAAAAATCCCTATACGTTGGGATGGCCATTATTTTTAATGAAGGTCAAAAACAGAAACGGCAAAGATGTTAACCCCAACCAAAGTAATGCAGTGAACGAAAAGATAATTTTGTATCAAGTTTCCCTTTGTCATTGCAATGGTCTTTAAATATTAATGTTATTATTTATAATCTAAATAATCTAAAACAAAAAACTAAGAAAGAAAAAAAACAATCGGTGGAAGGAGTTTGACAGCATGCAAGTGATTTGCTATCATTTATCAGTTATTAGGGAAAATTGTTTAAGATTACAATTTCATAATAATAATATCTAGATTCAAATAAAATAAGACTAGGAATTTGAATATACATGTCGGCAAACTCTACTACACAAAAGGTAAAAAATGTAAATTAAAATCCTACATAGAGTTTATCGAGACCAAAGACTGCCTCCATAATTCTTTGATTTGACGCTTTACTTGCAAAACAAGAATGCAATTTTTTTTGCAGCTCATTACATTTTCCCATGACATTTTTAATCATGTTCTGTTTCTGTCCAGCACGCCAAGTCTTTTATTTAAAAAAAAAAACGATTGTTCTCAAACTGACCGATGCTTGCTGAGATTTGCCATGGCGCTGGTTGGTTTCTATGTAAGTCCAATTCTTTTTTAATGAGAATAGTCCAGAAATCTAATCATAAAAAATAACCATAAAACGCCATAAATACTTTTTTTTAATAAAGAGAGGCACTAAAAATATAAAACCTACAAAGCAAGTGATTCATTTTTTCTTTGAAATAACTTGAGGAAAAAAATCACCATTTAAAAATCAGAGATAACAATTATATTGCTTGATGAATGTTGGTATTTTCAACATTTTTCTCCCTTGATATGTAACAAGCTCTTTTCTGCCTTTTTGGTCATACTCTGTTTAACTAATGTGTCCTTCGAAGAGAATTAACCAGAACAATATTGATCCCCAATGATACAAGAGCGCAAAGACATACACACAAAAAAAGTGTTTCACATTCTAATCTCATTGCAGTAAAAATTTATTAAACTAGATGAAACAACTACAGTTCTACATTTATATATCTCTTCTCAATGATTNNNCCCCCCCCCCCCCCCCCCCCCCCCCCCCCTTTCCACCATATTGGGCGAGGCGTTAGACAACAACATGATTAAGCTTCGAGGATTTCACTGAAAACTATAGCTAACAATAAAATAATGACTGAACGACCATTTGAGCTTTGTAGTTTCTCAATACACTTAATGAAGTCGTTGTTGCTACCCTTGCCTAATGACTTAAGGCTTTCAATAAAAGTTATTCTCTGTCTACCTCTACTGCGTTTGCCTTCAATCTTTCCAGGGATTGCTAAGTGTTCTAAACACTTGTGTCGGAAAATATGGCCTAAAAACTGTAGTTGTCTCTGTCTTATGGTTTTAATTAGTGATCGCTCGAGATTAGTCTCTTTCAGTTCTGATTCATTGGACGTTTTTTTCTGTGCCTGATATCCTCATCATTCTTTTGATAATCTCTATTGTTTCTAGTTTTTTTTTTCTCTGCTCCCTTGTTTATTGTCCAACAAACACAACCATACAAAGTACTGACCATACATATGTTTTAATTACCCTTATTTTGGATTTCATACTTATGTTTCCATTTGCCAGTATTGGTTTCATTTTTTTGGAATGTATCTTTGGCCATAGCTATTCTTTTACTTATTTCACTTGTGCATCTGCCATCTGATGTTATCAGGTAACCTAGATATTTGAATTTTGTAACTTGTTCGTCTTTGCTAACGAGATTGCACTTGGGGTTAGAGGATTTCTTTGAGATGACCATACATTCCGTTTTCTTCCGTTTTCTTTACATTCAAAGACAGGCCCATTCTTTTGCTCCCTAAAACTACAGTATCTAGAAGTTTTTGGAGTTGTTCGCCAGATTCTGCTTTTAAAACTGTATCATCTGCATACCTGAGATTATTAAGATTCTGTCCGTTTAATTTTAAGCCTGAAATTTCCTTAAGATTTTTTAATATTATTTCACTATATAGGTTAAAAAGACCAGGAGACATTACACATCCCTGCCTCACACCTCTTTTGGTGGATCTTAAATCACTGTGTTAACCTTCAATTCTTGCGGATGCAGTCTGATCCTCGTATAAATTCCTAATTACTCTCAGATTTTTCCCATCGATGTCTAATTTTTTGAGCATACGAAACAGCTCTACATCTTTTATCTTTTTAAATACCTTAGAATAGTCAATGTAAGAGAGGTGGATATCTTGACGTAGTTCTATAAATCTTTCTATAAGCATTGACAGTGTGAATATTGCATTTCTAGTCCCTTTATCAGACATAAAGCCAAACTGTTTTGGAGATATTTCTGGTATTTGACTCTTGCGCATTCTATGCATCAAAACACGTAACAGGATTTTTTTTTTATGGCCCATTAAACTGATTGTTCTATGAAGTTCACATTCTCTTGATCTTGGTGTTTTAGGCAGTACTATTAAAAACAGATTTTCAAAGTTCTTCAGGAATCGTACCGCTATCGTTTATTCCATTTAGAAGTTTTGCTCGTGGCCGCATGTTTTTAACTGAATCAACTACAACCACCTCAACTACCTGTGCTACTGTGATGGCGTGAAGATATAGAGGAAGTCACACACTGACTGACCATCGCACATATAGTCGCAGAAAAAGTTAAGATAGGTTATAGGGCGGCATCTGGACTGTCTCCCCGGGGGACACAAACAAAGATACACAAAATTGACTCAATAGATGGACGTGATTTATTTCGGCAGTGCAAGTCCGATACTCCTGACTGGTTAGACGTACCACAAATGCATTCAAGGATATGAGAAAAACTTAAAAGAGTATCTTCTCTGAAACCAGTGTTTACCAACATCATACTTTTTTTCTACGAGTGAGAATTCGGCTGGCCTAAAATCAACACTCTAGTTTATTAGTCTAGCAGTAGATCGTTACTTTGATAACGAGAAACTAGTTGAAATGGATATACGTAGGACAACTGATGGGGAATGGGGAATAAAGACTACCATGGGAGTGGGAATGAATAATTTTGCAGATAGCTTTTGCAATGAAAAAGTAAATTAAAGTGATGATTATTATCTGTTAGTTACCTTTCTAAATAGTAAAGGAAGTGAGTACTCCTTATTCTTTTTTTTACTTTATTTTTTTTTTGTTGTTGTTAGTTCTGTCCATTACAGAGGGTTCAATAATTGACTCTTGATATTAAAAAAACAAAATGAAAATTTAGCATGTTATAATTAGGGCCGTAACTCTTCATAATGCAAACTTTTGAAATTTCTGTTTAGTTCATGTCGTTAAATTTACACGTTTTTTTCTTCTTGAAGCAGTCATCTGTTACAATCAGTCCATAAATTAAATTTCCAATTTGTGAAACTCAGCGATAGAGTTCAGCACCCTTGTTTTGCAAACAGTCATATCATAGTGAAGTTAAGAAATCTGGCAACTTGATTAACTTTCCAGGTTACGCAAAGCCTGTTAATCTTCTCAATGATTTTTTTTAGAATGTTTATGGTCTACCAACAACAAGATGATCTCAGACTTTCAGACTCTTATCGGGCTAGGGTATTGAGGGACTCAAACTTGAATTTTTTTAATAGACTAGTCCACGAAGGGTGGGTTTGCCAGCCATTTTTTTCCTAACCAAAACAGAGAAACACAAAAAAAAAGAAAACTGGCATTTTTATCTGATTGCTGATATGACATTGAAAGACAAATGTGTTTACTCTCACTACTCAAAACCGAAAAGAAAAAAAAATTCAATAAATCACTTATAAAAGAGCATCTATCTTTATCTGTGTCCATGCGCTATTTTGGATGGATGTGATGGTGCAGTAGAGACGGTGGTGACGCTAGTCAAGTTGTAGTAGTAAATATGTTTTAAAAAATTGCTTTAACCTTCGGAAAAATATTATTCTCGTTATTTCGCCTGCTGCTGATACTTACACAAAAGGTTCCATTGCTAACAGTAAGACTACCACTATTAGAAAAAATTACGAAAATTGCCCTAACCTTCGAAAAAATATAATCATTGCTATTTAGCCTACTGCTGATATTTAGAAAACAAAGTTTCATCGCCAACAAGACCACTGCTACTAGACAGAAATACAAAATTTGAGTAATGGCTATCACATCATTGAGTGGAGTTTCTGAAGCCAAAGTGTTTTGTGCATGTATATTCACTTTATTACAAGGCTTACACATTTTTTGACAAAATGATTCAATATGTAGATTTAACTTTCCATCTACACGGGCTTCATTTTGCCGTAGGATATGTTAAATAAGAGCAGTGATTAATGTAAAATAACAACTGGTGATATCAGTAGAGTCACAGGCACTATTATTAGGGCTGCTTTCCTAGCAGCTTATGCGTCAGTTTAAAATTGCTCTACTACCTTTTCAACTGCTATAACTCTGGAATACTAGAAGCTGAGTAGGTGCAAACTCTACTCTCAGACAATACACAGATTTTTGGCTGCAGCTCAACAGACTTTTAAATCAAGTTTACACAACCAAAACATGAATAACAGTATCGATGGCATGCACATCAAACCTCTGAAGTGCGTATTTTGCTAAGGAGCACTTCAGGAATTTGATATGTCAGCCATCAATATTTAAATTAAAAATACAGATCTAGGTACTTTTGCCCATAGAAAAAAAAAACGTTCTCTTTCTTTCTTGTCCTACTGTAGCTCGAGATCCGTATTAAAATGTACCCCTGTTTGTGTAGCTCTATTTATAGCCATTTTGCATTTCCCCCAACACTCTCCCAAAACCAATCGGTCATTTTTATCGATAAACATTTTTTTCGTGCTTGACCAATCGTTGATTAAGCGGGTAGAGGTTGCTCACGGTATGTGAAAAAATAGGCACACTCTCCCAAAATCAATCGGTCATTTTTATCGATAAACATTTTTTTCGTGCTTGACCAATCGTTGATTAAGCGGGTAGAGGTTGCTCACGGTATGTGAAAAAATAGGCATACAATTTTTTTATTATATCTTTTTAACCCTGGCTGTGTACTATAAAAAAAAGCAAGCAAACTAAAAGCAACACTTTGCATTAGTCCAGTGGAAATTCCCAAACAATATCAAATATACAGTAAGCTGAACTCATTGATTATATGAGACAAGAAAATTGGCATTTAACTTAAACAATAAAAAGAAGCCCGTTCAAAATTGTGGGGTTTTATGTTCAGTTTTAAAGGTTATTACTGTAAACCCTGCTCTATTTATGTAGTCTAAAATTACAATGACGAAGTAGGAAATAGCTCTTAAAGAAGATGTATCCTGCCATATCCTGTTGCCTGAAAAGAAATCTTTAGGTTAGGATAGGCTGTATGAGATGCAGATGCATTTCAAGAGTTTCTTCTAAATGTATCCAAGAATGTATTAATCTTACTTTCGCCAAAACAGCATTGTTTGCAGGGCCTAATTATTCGACTGAATTCCCGCCTTTGATTTGCGGCACTACGACCTTTCGCGTGATATATTCTAATAAATTAATATCCGGATATCGGGATTTTGATCGTGAATCGTTTATATATACGCATAAAAGCTTAAGCGCATTTTAGAGAGAGAGAGAGAGGGAGAGAGAGAGAGAGAGAGAGAGAGAGAGAGAGAAAGAGAGAGAGAGATTGAAAGAAATATCATTTTAAAAAAATATGTATTCAGTATACTACATTACTTAAGTACTGTTTCTAGTTTTCGGTTTGTTTGTTTTTTTTTCCATTCCTTTCAGATTTTCTCAGAGCACCAAGTTTAGATTCAGATTCTAGATGTCAAGATGCGCTACAAAAAGGGAAGGGGGGAAACGTGATTTTCTTTTGAAGAAATAATTATATGTCTATTGGACGAAACCATTAGAGCATAGTCTTCTATTGCTAAATCTTCTAAACCCTTGTGTCGGCAAATATGGCCTAAAAACTGTGCTTGCCTCTGTCTCATAGTCTTACTGTTACAAAAAAAACCCAAAGAAATCGGTCAATATGTTAAGCGATTTTTTTAGTTAATTAAGTCAACCTTTTTGAATTGCCGAACTATTAGATTCAATAATCTTTATCCAAACGCCATTGCGCCGTTGCGTCACATGAGTGACATATTCTTGGGTTTTTTCTATGTTTTTTTTTTAATGAGTGTGTTTCTCTTTCTACCATACAACTGCAATCTATGTTTGCGCCATTTCGTTTGCTACAATCTCTTTGCTACATGTTTGTGTGATGTAGCCATTCCGCAAGCCGATGACTTGCACTAAAAATTATGCATGATTTTCAATAGATGAGTAGCAAATGAAAAGCGTCTTTGAAACTCACTGATTACGATGCTTATGAATCAGTCTCACCAGCTTTTGATGATTTTACAACCTCGAAGTCAGATGTTGCTCTATCGTTATCTTCGTTTGACTTTTCGTCTCTTTTCTCTCTCGTTTTTACGGGAGATAACTACAAAATGTGACAATGGTTAGAAATCGCTTTCAGGTTTGCTTGCCAAAGAAAACCTCTCTGTAGATATCATACACATTCTTTAAAATTTTTCTCTCATTAATTTGACGTGCGGGCATTTTTCGGGGGAACCTAGATTTTTGTCAAAAGAAGGGGAAAAAAAGTATCCTTAATACAACGTTCAACCTCAAAAAATGGGACAGCATAATAAAACAATTACATGGCTAAGACAACAGTGTGCAAGTTAGAAAAACAAAGAGAGAGATAGAAACATTATTAGAAAGAGCGGAAAAAGAGAACTTTACGATAGGAAAAAAATTGTAAATCAGAAGATGTTGGAAATAATTTTTTTTTAAATGAGCAAAAATGATGGGAAGGCTCTAAGAGTTGTAGAGCTGAGAAATGCTAGTCTTGACACTGCCTTAGCAGAAATGTAGTACAGCTGTTTCTTCGAAAGAAGAACTTCATCAAATATGTTTTAGTCCCAGATCTGTTGAAAAAATCGGCATTCGGTTCTTGGTAAGAGGACTACATCTAGCTGTCACTAGAAATAAGACAGATGTTTTTGAGTGTTTGTTAAGATATGTAATAACCCAAGCTGAAAGTGGATAACTAGAAATTTTACATCATCAGTTCGGGTTGGGTCTGATAAGCTAAATTGTTCTCTTTTAGATGCTTCTGAAATTGTGAATGCATCTTACATTAAAAGAATTTATCCTTTCACAACTTAAGTTTGACTAGATTTGCCTATGCCTCCTTTGTAACAAATTTGACTGTGCTTCTTATTATCCTTTGAATTCAGATAACTACATTTTGCATAATTTGATCAATATTATTTTAAGCTAATGGCAACAGTTTCAAAAACGTTTTTAAACAATTTAAAGAGGTTTCTATGCCATTAAGCTCTGGAAGGAATAAGCTCATTTGCGCCCTTTAGATGCAATCAGAAACACAGTTATGTACTGTTTGTCTACAATAGTAGATAGTTACTCTTTAGGAATACTCCCTATGACAGACATGGCCGATCATGTTCCTCCATTCAAACCTGTTATAATAAAGTTATTGTTGTTACCTTTACTATTGCCCATGACTTAAGACTTTCCATAAAAGTTATCCTCTGTCTACCTCTACTGCAATTGCCTTCATTCTTTCCAGTGATTGCTAAGCCTTCTAAACCCTTGTGTCGGCAAATATGGCCTAAAGACTGTGGTTACCTCTGTCTTATGGTTTTGATTAGTGATTGTTCAAGATTAGCCTCTTTCAGTGCCCATTCATTTGAAATTTTCTGTCCATGATATCCTCATCTTTCTTCTGATAAACCACATCTGCTTCCAGCTACTCTTGATTTCTTGTTTACTGTCCAACACTCATTACCACATAATGTAACTGACCATACATAAGGTTTCATTATGTTGATTTTTATGCTTTTGATTTTTACTAGTATTGGTTTTTCATTTATTTGGAATCTTTGGCCATGGCTATTCGTTTACTTATTTCACTTGTGGCAACCTAGATACGGATTTTTCCCTTTGCTTACGAGATTTATTTAAGGTTTGAGGATTTCTTGGGGATGACCATGCATTCCGTTTTATTTTTATTTTTTTGTTGTTGTTCTTCTTTTGTTTTTGTTTTTTGTTTTTTGTTTTTTTTTTTTCACATTCAAAGACAAATCCATTCTTTCGCTCTATAAAAGAACATAATCTTAAAGTTTTTGAAGTTGTTCACCAGAAAGATTCTCCACATTCCTGACTATCCTTTCACTAAATGAGTTTAGAAGATCAGGAGACATTACACATCCCTGCCTCACACCTCTTTTGATGGATTCGAAATCACTACGATTCTCACAGATGCAATCTGATCTCAATATAAAGCCCTAATTATTCTCAAATATTTACCCTGAATGTATAATTTTTTTTTCTAGAATACAAGACAGCTCTTCGCCTTTTTTTTTTTTTTTTTTTTGTCAAAAGCCCAAAAATAATCAATGAAGTGGAGATGAAATTCTTTTTGCATTTCTACACACACCTTTCCATAAGCACTGATAACGTGAATATTGCATTTTTCGTCCCTTTATCAGACACAGAACTAAACTGTTTTGCGAATCGTTTTAGTTTGGACTCTTGCACATTCTATGTATAACAGGATTTTTTATAAAATGGCTCACTAAACAGATTCAGTTCTATGAAGTTCACATTCTGTTGCTCCTGGTGTTTTAGGCAGTAATATAAAAACAGATTTCCAAAGATCTTCTGGAATTGTACCACTATCGTTTATTGCATTAAAGAGATTTTTTTGTCAGATCTACTCCCAACTTATCTAATCCTGTAATTATTTCTATTGGTTTGCTATCTGTTCCTGGGGGCTTTTCAGATTTTCATTTACTTCATTGTTGCCTGTGCTTCTTCCTTAAGAATAATCAAACCCTGTAGGTTTTTTTCCTTATTTCGGGGTTTTTCACTCCTATCATCTTTAGAAGAACTTCAACATATTCTGGTCTTCTTTCTTGTCCAATAACATTTTTTCGGCCTTTTGATTTGATAAAGCCAGCATTTTAGCATGCAGGAATTTACTGTCTATGTTTAGCTTTTGTTCCATTCCCTGACTTTGCGGATTGATTCATTCTTCTTTTGCCACATTGAATTTCATCCTGATTTTTTTTTTGTTTAGTTCTTTGTATTTTCCTCCATCCCTTCTTCCATCGAATCCGGTAATTCTTTGTTTATCCATTTCTTATGCTCTTTTGTATCATTTTGGGGATGTTTTTTCCTACGCCTTCATTAAGTGACTCTTTCATTTCTCACCATAATTCTCCTCGCTCTAAGATGTTTAGAATGTGATGTTTATTTTTTGAATAATCACAACAATTTTATTTTGTAGCTTTTCTTCCGATTTTGTAGGTCCATTTGGAATTTAGAATTGGCATTTGCCTTTTTTAATTTCTTAAGTTTTATTTCAAACTTAAACAAGATTGGAGCGTGATCTAAATCAGTCGGGGCCCAGCAGTGATTTTTGGTTTTTGATGCCGTTTCGGAATCGTTCCTGAATGAGAATATAGAGTCTAGTCTATCTAGTTTCTACGTCTATTACCAAGGCTCTTCCAAGTCTGCTGTCGTCTAGAGTGGTTTATGATACCAAATATTTAGCTTGCTCCGACGTTCATTTACTGCCCCCTAGCCACTGGGCCAAACAACATCTTCTAGGTTTTCATCCCTAACTTTTCCATTGAAATCTCTCATTAGTAACGTGATGAAAAGAGATTTTAGACAGCCCTGTGCCTTTTCTATTTCTTCATAAAATTGTTTCATATCTACATGTTCACTATCCGATGTTGGTGCATATAATTTCAAATGCTTAGATTAAATGGTTAAGCAAACAGTCAAGCCACAAGTACTCTATATGAAACCGAACTAACTAACTTCCCAGGTTGATACAAATGCCTTTTTCACGACGATTTATTCATCGCCGGGTAAATTAGCGGGTTTTTTAGACCTAGTTTTGAGGAATCTGCCGCTTTCTATCCTATCTCGGCAAGACCTAGGATAAATCAGATTTTTATAGCAAGAAAACCAACTGTTTGAGCTTAATGTTGTATATAGATTCTAACTAATTGCTATTGAAGAGCAACAAAAGCTTTCCACAAGGTAGTATTATTTTTTTTTATTATTGCACAAATTTCGAACCAACACACTACAGTGCAATTCCTCCTTTCCATAAAAAAAAATTTAAATATCAGAGGTATGGAAGGTGACAATACACGACTTCTCTATTCTCCTATAAAGTCCTGCTAGTCTTAACTTTCACCACAGGTTAGCCAGGCTAAGACAGAGCAAGACAAGGACACTTGCAACTTCGTTTCTCTTGGGTACACTTGGCAAACCATAACAGTATCATGAGTTTTATTACTTTTACAGTTGCTTAAAGATCACCGTTACGTTGAATAAGTCAGCCGTAAGTCAGCCGTAAGTCAACCGTTACAGCCGAAGACCTTCATTTACATAGTCGTTATATCCGCAGAATTGTTGTGGTATGAGTTTAGAGGGGGACATAATAGCGATGCCTTTTGAGCAAAGATGCTGTTAAAGCCGTAGACGTTATAAATAGATTCTACTGTGTTTCATTGGGTAAGGCTTTTGGTGTCCTTCAATTTGTTATTACATTGGGTAACGCTTTTGGTGTCCTTCAATTTGTTACATTCAATGAGTAAGGCTTTTGATGCCCTTCAATTTGTTACATACAATGGGTAAGGCTTTTGATGCCCTTCAATTTGTTATATACATTGGGTAAGGCTTTTGATGCCCTTCAATTTGTTATATACATTGGGTAAGGCTTTTGATGCCCTTCAATTTGTTATATACATTTGGTAAGGCTTTTGATGCCCTTCAATATGTTATATACAACATTGAATTCAAACAATGGCTTAGTTGTTATGAATATCTCACTAATCCCATTATGCGCAATTTAATATCAATTTGTGCCGATATTTTCTCCACTTCCATAAAGACAATTTATTTCTCTTTTGAGATGATATAATAAACTCTATAATATTGGGAAAGATTAGAGTTTCCTTCAACTTTGTATGTAGAAAACCTATGCACTGCATTACATTAACGTGTTATGCCTTTACAGTGTAATCAGTTGGCTACACACAGGTACAGTCATGCTATTTTATTTTTGCGTATGCACCCAAGTTTAGGCTAAAATATTTCATGTTCTTTGCATCCACGATCCGTCCTTCCCCCTCATCCCTTTCCACTCCAAAAAACATCTATGCCTTTTAAAAGTTGTCATTAATCTAAGGGACTCTAACTTCGTTGTGCTAGTTTATTTCAAATTAGCACCAAACTCATGTTTTGGCTCCATTTGAATGTAAATAAGACATTTCACTTTTTTTTTTTTTGTTTTTTACATACTTTTCCCATATATTTTTTTCAAATTCTGACTGACATTTGTGGGATAGGCTCAAAAATGATGTGGCAGCTATTGTGAATCTATTTTTTTTTTTACAATAGCGGAAAAATCTTATTTTTTTTCCAAATGACGGACATTTTTCAAAGCATACACTAACTCTTTTATTGATTGGCGATTTCGATATTTTTCCATGTTTCTTTTCTAAGCTTTGTCCAATAAGTTTTAAAAATATTAAATACAAAAATATCCTAATTTTTACTTGGGGTATCCGAGTATCCGACTCGTGTATTCATAATGTCAAAGAAAGGTGTTACGAAGCCTAGGCAAGCCAAGCACAAAAATAAGAATACGGTATTACATACATGAAAAGAAAAAAGAATATGACCTGAATTCAAGTCAATTATTTAGAAATAAAACTTTATGTCGCTCTCTATCGTTGCTCTGTAATTTGAATCACTGTAGGCCTGTTTGTAAAGTAAAGGTTAGCATGATTCTTTGCTATCATTGCTTCCTAAAAAAAAACATGTGCATGCAAGTCAACTAAAAGAAATTTGTAATAAATCAAATTTATCGATAAGTTTATCCAAACTTGCGGTACTGGATATTCCCAGTCACTGAGATTTGAAGTGGAATGCACTCTATGTGGTTAGATTTTTTTTTTAAACCTCTGATTACCAATTTTGTTAAACCTTTTAACACTTTTTTTATTGAACACGAGTAAAACGTTTGGCTTTAATCGTGATGCATTGATTTTCAATTGATTATTTTCTTTAACACCAATTTTCAAGAATTCATCAAAACGTGTTGCGCAAAAAATATAAACGAAAACATAAACAACCACATCCATTGATCTTGTCCATGTCATTAGACCCAATATATGGATTCAGCTCAGTGAGTTGTTATATACTTCTCCTAGGTTCTGATAAATCTTGTGCCAAACGGCCAAAATGTACCATATTTTAATGACCTGGTCATTGGTCATTTCCAAATATGTAATTAATGTTTTGGAAACGGTGGCTCCTTTATTTCCTAATACTACTGTCAAGACGAGTGTGAATTCATTGAGACTGGATAGTGGTCGAGAGTCGAGTTGAAATTCCTTGAGGATGATAGTGGACAATGGTCAAGGGTCGAGTTACTTGGGATGAGAGTGGACAAAGGTCAAGAGTCGAGTCACTTGTGATGAGAGTGGACAAAGGTCAAGAGTCGGGTTAATTGGGATGAGAGTGGACAAAGATCAAGAGTCGAGTTACTTGGGATGAGAGTGGATAAAGGTCGAGAGTCGAGTTACTTGAGATGAGAGTGGACAAAGGTCAAGAGTCGAGTTACCTAAGGATGAGACTGGGCAAAGGTCGAGTCGTGTTGAGATTCCTTGAGAATGAGACTGGATAAAGGTCAAGAGTTGAGTTACTTGAGATGAGAGTGGACAAAGGTCAAGAGTCGAGTTACTTGAGATGAGAGTGGACAAAGGTCAAGAGTCGAGTTACCTAAGGGTGAGACTGGGCAAAGGTCGAGTCGTGTTGAGATTCCTTGAGAATGAGACTGGATAAAGGTTGAGAGTCGAGTTCAGTCTTTGTAAGTCCAAAACTGTCTGATTAACT
Source organism: Plakobranchus ocellatus (assembly GCA_019648995.1). Lineage (NCBI taxonomy): Eukaryota > Metazoa > Mollusca > Gastropoda > Plakobranchidae > Plakobranchus > Plakobranchus ocellatus. The sequence continues at coordinate 884,655 of BLXT01000008.1, read as the reverse complement.
CTCTGTCACTCTACTTTCTTGTCTATCTTTTTTTGAGGAAATATCGACTGGCCGCAGGTGACCTGAGTAGGACCAAATACCCGAAATCAAGAAGAACTACCCAGTGCATCCTATACCAGACAAACCTCACCCTACTGACCTAAAGCGGTGTAGGCTATTTAGTGCAAACGTACTCGCTTTCCCCGAGCCTTTTCTACTCCAGGTCATTTTGCCCTTTTCAGGAATCGAACCAGACTTCTTATGACTGTCAATCCAGACCTTTGACGGTCTACTAGGTGTGTGAATTCCCTGGGGAACTGATGGGTATGGCCCTCTGTCCCTGGGTTCGAGTCATTATCCTAAACTGTGATGGGACTGACTCTTGTATTAGCCTACACTGTGTTATTACCGGAGGGTTAAAGGGCAACAACCCTGTTTGCAGCACAAAGTCAGCTCGACCTTTTAATATTGTACTTTGAACAAAAAAAAGAGTTATTTCCCATTAGGCTTGCGCTGTGGATCTGGAAAATATCACAGGCTAAAGTGCACCCAGTGACCCCGGCCTATTGCGACGGATCTTAAGTTCAAGCCGCTTCTTCTAGCTTGTAAACTTGGGGGGGGAGGGGGGGAGAAAGAATAATGTCACCGAGTTACAGAATGTGTGAAATGTTAGAAAGTCTTTGTGTCTGTGGCATTCTTTCCTCTTCGTTTCTCTGATTCCTTCTATCTATGCTAACTTTTTTTTTTCTTTTTATAATGCTATCGCACTATCCAAAGTAGTTTCACCCCGTTCTTTCTCTCTCTCTCTCCCTTCTCTCTCTCTCTCTCTCTCTCTCTCACTCTCTTCCCCT
>BLXT01000008.1:677948-694505 GCA_019648995.1 Plakobranchus ocellatus | reverse complement strand
AGAGAGAGAGAGAGAGAGAGAGAGAGAGAGGAATGGGCAAAAGGGAAGAAAGCAAGAAAAGATGTAGTTAGACAGGCCATAATCGTCCCAAAACAGACAATCACACAATTCACTAACAAATATGTAACGCAAGGCAATCTACACAGGATATGCTCCTCTCAACAAATAATAGTTTTGTTTTGTTTTGTTTTTTTAATAGTTACGATTGAAAACAAAAAGTCATACCGAAACTGAACAAAGCAAAACCGAAAAATAAGGAGGAGCTTGAGACTGCAAGGCATGGGGGAGAAGTATAGTATAAGGCTAACACTGAAAGTCATACACACACACACACACACAGGTATGTGATATCTGAGTTCCCACTTAACTTTTTGTCTCGATGCCAAAGCTAGCGGGTCAAGCAGCCGCGGGGCTTTCAAGGCTGTTATTTATTTCATTTATATTATTATGTTTTACTTACCATAGCAGAGAACATACAGGGACTGGGGCAGCAAGGGTTGGAGAACAGTGGAGAAAATACAAGTATCAGAAGAAGAGTTCACACAAAAACTAACTCAAGATGGACGACACAGATTTAGCCTTGCATTTTCAAATGCGATAATTCAAACCTGATATTTCACTTGAAACTTCAATGTAAACATTTAACATTAAATTATTGTTTACACTTATTTTTTAATAAAAATTTTTTTTAATTAAGGTTTGTTTCAAATCCTCACCAATCATTTAAAATAGTTTGAGAAAAAATCTGTGGGAACAAAAAAGAACCTACAAAGTACAAAAGGGAAAGAAGAAAAAAAGTTGCATGAACCAAAAAATCGAATAGTCCCAGAGCAATAAAAATTCTTAGTTTAAGATCATAAACATTATTTGGCTGGGTGGGGAATACCAAATCTATTTATAGATTCCTTGAAAACACACCGGGAAGGCGGCCAAGTTCGAGATATTGATCTGCAAACGGTGTTGTGGCAGGAAAGTGTACTCATACTCAGATATTAGATTAAAAACAAAAACAAAACAAAAAAAATGTCCCGGCCTTCACAAGCCTATAAAAGATCGGGGGTACCTTGTACAACGTTGCCTTATGAAAAAATAAAAATGGATATTTTTTTTTTTTTTTTTTTTTTGGGGGGGGGTCCAGAAAATCGGTCGAATTGATACCTGACGTGCTTTTAGAAATTATTTGTCTGCCCGCCTTACAAATTATAGATTTGGTTTTCCAAGGCACCTGAAAACCTTCTTGTTATTTTGCGAATTTTAACATTGTGCAATGGGTTTGTCCGATCGCTAGAGAATATTGGTGTGTACGCCGCGTGTAAAGCTAGACGGTTGTTAGTAGATGTATGTGTTTGCGGCCAGAAATGATATAGATCTAGGTTTGCAATAATTAAGTAGTTCTATAAAAGTTCAGGACTGACTGAGACTTTCATAGATGTAGTACATAAGATTACTCACACAAAGAGAGAGAAAGAAAGTGAGGCAGAGAGCGAGAAAAGAAAAGAAAAAAAAAAAAACAGATCAATTCTATTTCGCACTGGTAGCCCGCTATGATTTCGTCGGCCAGATAAACCTAGTAAATTTGTCATTTGGGTTTTAGACAATGCTGGAATTATCATATATTCTTTAAATGAATTTTTATCTGAGTTTAAAAGCAGCGTAGCTGAATCCTTTGTTTCAACTGAAGTGAACGGCTAAACCAATGAGGCAAGCCGTGAAAGTAACGTTGGCTTGATTAACCGCCGCGATTGGCTAGAGAGTAATTTTCAAGGTTCAACAAACTTCTAAGGATAAACAGATTGTGCAAGACTAATACAATCACATTATGACAGGCCTAATGGCAGTTTTGAGGTAGACTACACCAAATGGAATAATTGTTGTAGCCAGCACGAAATCTGATGTACTGGTTAATTTTACCACAACGTGATTGATCTCTACGCAGGCGTAACATTTTTTGTTGTTGTCATAACTGTTAGCTTTTTTTAGCCTTGTGTCACGAATGACATAGTGCTGTTTAGTGATAGATCTAGATGAGCACTGCCTGTGACAATGAAATCTTTTTAAATAGACTGAAGAACAGAAATCACTACAAGTCTTGCCGAAAATTGAACAAAAGGTTTATGAACTAGAATAAGAAACAGTTTCAATAGAACAAATATCTACAATTATTTAGATTTACAAGCTCTCAAACACCAGCGGTTTATCTCTCAGCGATCGCTGCAAGCTCTTTCCAACCGATCTCACAACCATTCTTATATATATATTTTATATATATATAAAACCACCGTCCTCAGATTCTAGAAAATACTAGCACAGGGTAATGATATAATAAAATTAAAAATGTTTCTGGGAGTGCGGTATTTGTATACTTTTTTTTTTTTACTTCCACTGGAATAAAGAAGATAATACTGAAGTGTGCCATCAAGGTTTGCTAAAAATATTAGCCAATCAAACTTCCCTACATGACACTCCCACCATAGATACGACCTTTTAACAACATGTAAACAAAATGTTTCCACACCTTCCTTTCCAGAAATCCCTGGATCTAAAAGGGTAAATAAAGCTAAAACTAAAATAGTAATTAATACTCAACTAAAAATAGGTCTAATCTAGGCCTACTCAAAATCTGACCAAGTATTACATACAAACAAGGCCAAAGCACACTATACAGTGCTAGGAAACATTGTGAGTCTCCACCGCCAGGCTGATTAAAATTTCTAGATCTAGGTCTGGTCATGCTTTTCTTTCTTTCAGATAGAGTCTAAGAGTCTTGATAGAGGCTGACAGTGTTGCCCAACTTCATAGACGAGAGAGCACGAGAGAGAGAGAGAGAGAGAGAGAGAGAGACGCAAAGAAAGAAGACATTATTCCTATATATTCGATAGTTGTTGTTGTTGTTGTTGTTTTTTTTTTCTTTTCTTTTCCAGGGCTTCCTCTTTCTTTTCTTCATAAACTGGTAGGAACTTTAAAAACCATTTTATTTTGCCACCAGAGAAATCTGGGCAGATTTAGAAACAATAAAAACTATAAAAGACATCTTTGAGCAATTTTTTTTTCTATTCCTAAAACATTCTTATTTTTATCATTAAAGCTGATGCAATGCAAATAGAATTTAGGAGGTGAAAGGATATTAAAAAAAAAAAAGTTTTAAAATAACGACACAAAACAAACAAACAACAAAAATACCTGTGGCTAAATTCTGACTTGTTAATCCTAATGTGTCAAGAGCTGATGAAATTGCCCATGATCCTGATTTATTACGTTCTGTGTGTGAAAAACTAAATCTTCCTTTTTGAAAGAAATGTACGGAACCACAATTAAATGTACGTACATATAGTTTTATAGAAAAAAAATTCTAGGATGAATTGATAAAGGACAAACACAAATTCATTGAGTAAAAGAGGTTGCCAAATGGGCAGCAATGGAGCTTAGAACTTAATAGTTCACCCTATATCAGTAACTGTTTTGCAGTGTAACTTTCCCAAACTTTATTTCAAATATTACTTTAACAACACCAACTATTTAGAGAAACTCCACGAGAACGTGACTTACTCACAAAGTGCATCTAGATTAACAAACTCAAGAACAACTGAATAGTTTACGTAACCATTAGATTCAGTAACCATGTCAAGATTAACAACTGATTTCTCAACAGCAAAAAGATCAACAGACTCTCAAGAACAACTCAATGGAAAGCAACTGATTGAGCAACAGCAACAGCATCAATCCGAAGAAACTCAAGAACAACTGAATAAAATGCCACTCAGTAAAGATTTAAAAACTCGACTGAATAACATGTGACTGATCCAGGAACAGAATCGAGATAAGTACATTCAAGAATAAGTTAGTATAATGCAACCCATTCAGCAAAAGCATCAAGATTAACAAATTCAAGACAAGTCAACAGAATGCAACTGATTCAGCAAAAGCATCAAGATTAACAAATTCGAGACAAGTCAACAGAATGCAACTGATTCAGCAAAAGCATCAAGATTAACAAATTCAAGACAAGTCAAGAGAATGCAACTGATTCAGCAAAAGCATCAAGATTAACAAACTCAAGAACAAGTAAATAGAATGCAACCAATTCAGAAACAGAACCAAGAATCACAAACTCAAGATCTTAATAAAAATGCAACTGCTTCAGTAACACTAACAGCATCAACATTTACAGATTTAAGAACAAGAGTAGGATGCAACTGATCCAGCAACTGATCAATATTAGCAAATTCAACACTATCTAACTAGAATACAACTAATGTCACAATTTTGACAAAATTAAATACAAAAGTTTTTGAAAGGTTCGTGTAGAGATAAGTTGAATGCAGTGATTCACAACTGTGTCAAAATTTTCAAGCAAGTTAATAGAGTGCAACTGACCAAGCACTGCAACAAGATTAACAAGCTCAAGAACAACTCAGCAGAATGCAGCTGATTCAGCAACTGTATCAAGATTAACAAACTCAAGATACAATGCAACTGATTCTGCAAAAGCATCTACAGCGTCAAGATTAACAACTCAAGAACATATCACGTGCAAATGATCGCATGACCAATAAAGATTATCAAACTCATAAGCAACCCTATAAAATGCAAATGACAACAAAAGAATACAAGTGGTTCAGCAACTGCATTAATATTAACAAACTCAACATATACTAGAATCCAACTGGTGTCACAACACGTAAGAATTAAAGATAACAACTTCATGTAGAGATAAATAGAATGCACATTCACAACTCTGTGAAAATTAACAAACTCAAGAACAACTCAATAGAAAACAACTGATTCATCTACAGCGTCAAAATTAACAACTCAAGAACATATCACGTGCAAATGATTGCATGACCAATAAAGATTATCAATCTCATAAGCAACCCTATAAAATGCAAATGATTGAGACACTCCAAAAAGATTAACTAACTCAAGAACAAATCAATGGAGTGCCACTGATTTCTCCACCAATAAAGATTTAATCAAACCCATGAGCAACCCTATAAAATGCAAATGATTGAGACACTCAAGAACAACTCAACAGAATGCAACAGAATCAAGATTAAAAAAAAACAACTAAATAAAGTGCAACTGAATGAGCAACAGCATTAAGATTAACAAACTCAAGAACAACTTAACAGAACGCAACTGATTCAGCGAACAGTATCAAGATTAGCAAATTCAAGGACAACTTAACAGAATGACTGATTCACAACTGATTCAAGATTAACAAGATAAATACAACTAAATAAAATGCAACTGAATTAGCAACAACATCAATATTAACAAACTCAAGAGCAACTCAAAACAATGCAACTGATAGAGCAACAGCATCAATAAAAGAAACTTGAGGGGAAAAAAATACATTATGAGATTTTACTCCTATACTTTTGAAAACAATTTTATTGGCCAATCTCAGTGAAAACAAGTTTGTGTTTAATGATGTACATAAGAAAAGATTTTCCCATTATGGAAAAACCAGAAAATTTGAAGGTGTTACAAAAATGAAAATTAAGTTTCCTATAAGCTCACAAATTGAAGTAGAATCAATCAACTTTAAACCCCAACCAAGAATTTTTATATGCTGAATGAAAACCATCTACTAAATAAAACTCAAATCTTTTGGTCTAAAATTGTATTTTAAAAAGTGAAAAGCAAACCTGCTTCTTAATATAAACAACACTTAAGGCATAACAAAACTCAATTTCTTTACCTAAAATTGTATTTTAAAAGTAAAGAGTCAAACTGTTTCATAAAATAATCAACCCTTAACGAAAGCTTTAGCGTCTAATGCTTTAGGTGATATCAAAATAATTTCAAACCATCTTACATGGTCCATCAACATCCTCAGCAAACAACTTCCCAACTTTTTATTTATCAATTCCAAGACAAAGATATACAATTTGCATGTAGTAAGCAACTTCTTTGTATTTTCATATATAGCTCTTCCCCAGAGAAAGCCAAACACAGAGACAAGCCTGCAGATATTGCTTTGAAAAACTAAGAGGAATATAGAGACAGTGCAAATGGCTTCCAGAAGAAAACAGCTTGCCATTTTGGTACAGTGGGAAAGGATTTAATGTGTATCTAAAATGTTACTACACTCCAGACATTGGAAGTCATTATTTTCCCCAAGAACTTAAGGAACATATTTTAGAGTTCCTTAGTGAAACATTATGATTTCCTGGCCGCAAAGCTACTGCAAGATAAAGATTGCATTAACTCCCTATAGCTGTCAGCTGTCCTGAAACCTTGTATCTCTCCCTTATCTTCCCTGATTAAGACTCATAAACCTTATTCTGTTCTAAAGCCAGAGACACTGGTAATACGGAAATAACTGGATACAGAGTCTGCTCTGAGCCAGGGCGTCTGTGAACCCACACTATGGCTTCGCCTACGGCTTTCACGTGAGTTATAGGTGCGTTTCACAAAATAGCCGTACCTATTTTGCTGGTTAACATCCAAGTTGGGGGTGAGGTTGGAGGTGAAGCATCTGGCCGATGGTCCACGTACATGCTGAGCACTTACTGACGCAGCCTTTGCTTCCCTCGTGCCTCCATCTACATTTGACTTTCCTCTCGTTTGCTCTTTGCAAGCTGCCCCTTTCAGATCTACCTGTGTTCTGTACATCCCTCCACTTGCTTTAGATTTTTTCTTGGACACACTTTGCGTTCCATTATTATTCTTTCCTCTTGGTCTTGTTACTCTTTCTGTTCTTTTTTTAAATACTCTGTCTGGTCCTTCTTCTAGTTCCACAATGGAGTGTCTTACATATTGCTGTTTGTTGGCCAAACCTTGCTCAGATCCTGATGTCTGGGTAGGAGCTGATCTTTTCACTGCAGCACTCTCTAAAACTCTTCTAGTTGACACATTGTGTGCCCTACTTTGTCCAGGACAATAATTAGATGGAACAGCTTTGTCTGTAGTATTTGATGCAACTTTTTTGGTATCCATCCACCCAGGCCGAGCTTTGAAGCTGGGAGTCCATTTAAACTCTTTACTCTCAACTCTCTTACCTCGCTCAACCTTCAAACCCTGTTCCTCTGTATTGGCATGACCTTTGCCCTTCCCTCCAGTTTGGCTTTTGTTTAGAGAACTTTCATCTGCTCCTACTGAGTTTTCACCTTTCTCCAGAGTTGGCATTTTGATACATTTCATGCTTTCCTGGCTAGCATCTCTCAACTTTTCCAACACCTTCCATTGTGCCCTCTTTTTTCGCCTTCCCTTTCTCTTCTCTTTCTGTCCCTGGTGTTGATCTTTCACCCCTTCTAGGCTTGATGATTCCACAACTCTTGCCTCTCCATCTTGCTCGTGAAACACAATGTTGTCTTCTTCTGTAGACAAGGTATGATGAGAGAGGGAGCCAGGACCTGAGAGTGAATCTGATGGTAAGTCCACAGCGAGCCTGTGTGTACATGACTTGGACTTCGTGTTGGCATGATCAGAGGCTTTCTTGCCAGGTATGTTATCTAACTGTCGAGCACATGATTCTCCAGAACTGGATCTCCTAGACTTTACCTCTACTTCATGATGGTGGATGGTTTGAGCTAACCCACGTTCTCCAGACCTTACCTCTTCTTTGTGCTGGTGGATGGCTGGAGCTGATCCACATTCTCCAGACCTTACCTCCACTCCATGCTGGTGGATGGCTTGAGCTGACCCACATTCTCCAGACCTTACCTCTACTCCACGCTGGTGGATGGCTTGAGCTGGTGTGGATAAACTCTGAGTTGCCTGAATTGAACAAGCTGATCCAGTATCTATCTTGTGCTTCTCTGCCTCACACTTGTCTGGGGAAAGATTGTTGGAGATGCTGCCCTTGGCCGGAGAGCGGAACTGACTTAACAAGCGCTCTTTTTCTGAGGAGCTCAGGATCTGCAGATCTGAATCACTGTCGGTTTCAAATATTATCTTGTGAATCTCTGCCCTGCTCAACAATAGTGGGTTGTTCTCTTGCTCAGACACAGCCACTTTGCCATCTCTATCTTTAACGCTAGCATCTGACTGAGAAATCTGGCTGCATTTCTTAGCTTGCTCAAAATTCTCCCTTTCTTTCAATGAAAAGTTTATATCGAAACGACGCTTGATCCGATCACATGCTCGACCATCTCGAACTTTTGCCTGATGTTTCGCTACAGAGGGCTTATCTTCCTTAAATGCTGGCTCTTGGCAAATATCATGTGTCGCTCTGCCTACCATAGCCCCCTCTTGAAGAGCAGCATCTTCAAATCCTGTCCTCCTATGTTGTTTTGCTGGCACATTCACATATCTAGACCCTTGACGCCAGTGATGCTTAGTGCCAAGTTCATCAGTAATCTGCTCTTCTGCTAGGTGATCCATTTCACTATCAATTTGAAATTGAGATTTATTGCAAATAGGCTGCAGACTCTTTTCTGCCTCTGGGGAAGATTTGGCTGAGCAAGTCCAGCTTGATTCCACATTCAGCTTGCGGGAACGGCCAACATCTCCTGTCAAGCAAGAGCTACAGTTTGAGGAAAGCTGCTTTTTAAATTTAAGCCTAAGATAATTCTCTAATTCATCTCTGATGTAATACTGCAGTCCAACATCATGATCCAGCTGACTATCCTCACCTTTTTGTTTAGCCAGATACTTTCTCAACTCTTCTCCAATGCCTTCCTCAAGCCTGTAGAAAAGTTGAGAGTTGGCCTCCTCACTTTGCTCTAGAGCAAAATCACTGGGCTGGACTTGACAACTATCTGTGAGTTTTGAAGTGCAGCTACAGTCCTCGCTACTTGGCAAAGATTCTGAACAGCTTGCAAACATCTGGCCTCTTACCGTTCCTGTATTTTCATTGAGAACAACTTTAGGCTTTGCGAGGAATTCACTAGTCCCACTGACCTCCTTTTCACAAGGGTCTGCCTGGCCAGGGGTTCTATCAACAGGACCTACCTGCCCAGGCTCAACAGAACAAACACTTACAGCAGGATTATCAGACAGCAACAAGTTGGATATGAGGCCTTGGTGCTCATTTGGTGGGGAGATCTGTTCAGCTCCATGAGCATCTGGTGCTGAACAGTCAAGCAGATTCTCAAACAGCTTTTTTACTTCTTGCTCATCCCTTGGTAGGGTTTTCAATTTTTCAGTGGATTGCACAGGCTTGGTTACATTTCCACAGCCTCCCGTGTCCAAGTGATCGTCCAGAGGTGAGCCAGGTGGATCAGTGAGCCGATCAGATTCCTGGGCCTCCCAGTTTGATGAATTCGCAGGAGCACTGCCAGCTGATTCGACTTCTGGAGGTTTCTCTGACAGAGAGGCCTCACTTAGTTCCTGAATGGACACAATCCCCTTGGGTTTTTTGATAGATCCCACTTTCCAAGGCCTGGCTTGAGACATGGGTGGATCAGGTTTGTTAACACATGAACCTTGAGCTGAATTATCACACAGTTCAATTTCCCGAGTGTTTTTATGGAGTGAAGCCTGTCTATGAAACATTGGATCTTGAACAGTATTCAGAAATGTATCACACGATGAAGCTCTTCTATGAATTTTTGGATTTTGAACAGTATTTAGAGATTTATCCCTTAATAAAGCTTGTCTGTGAAGTTTTGGATTTTGCAAAATATTTAGAGATTTATCACATGACGCAGCTCGTCTATGGGGTTTCACATTTTGAGTCTTATTTGGAGATTTATCACATTGTGAAGCTTCTCTACCAAGCTTTAGATTTTGTACAATTTTTGGAGATTTATCAAATGAAGAAGCTCTTATTTGTAACTTTGGATTTTGCACGTTTGGAGATTTATCAAATGAAGAAGCTCTTCTGTGTAATTTTGGATTTTGCACAATATTTGAAGATTTATCGCATGATGAAGCTCTTCTAAGTAACATTGCATTTTGCACAATATTTGGAGATTTCTCACATGTTGAAGCTCGTCTATGGTGTTTCAGATTTTGCACAACATTTGATGATTTATCACATTGCGAAGCTCTTCTATATAACTTTGGATTTTCCTCAAGATTTTGAGAATTATCACATAATGAAGATTTTCTATGAAGTTCTGGATTTCCCACAAAATTTGGGGATATATTACATGATAAAACCTGCCTAAAAGAATTGGGAAATTGTGCAAGATCTTGTTTGCTGCAAGATGCTGGGTGTCGCAGCGAGTCATTTGATATAACACTGTCTGGTCCATCAAATAGTGCATCCTTTCCTAATTTGTCAACAGGCACTTTGTCCTGATAAGAGTCGGACACAGACATAGATTTTTTCGCGATAAGAACAGATGGTTCCCTCTGCTTTGAGGCTGCATGAGAATCCACAACTGTAGCTGTTACTAGCAAGTTTTCATTCCTTTGTACACCTGGACCTGATGAGATGAAACAAGACACACGTTTGTCTGGAGAGTTTTCAACGGTGTCTTCATCAACACCGTCAGGATACTCTAATGCTTCATCCCGCTCTTCATGACAAATTTTTTCTGAAGATGTTATTTCTGAGTAATCTGTACAAGGAGTACCATATACACTTTCTTTAAATGTTCCTGGTGGAAAAGGGTGGTCGAGAAAGGAGGAAAAACCTGGTGAAAGGCCTTTAGCTGCCAGGCTAACTATTGCATCCTCTGGTGATTGGCTTACACCAACAGTTTGACCTGGACAATTCCTGAGGTCATCCAAAGACTCTTGGTCAATGCCTTTACAATCAGATGCACAACTATCTAAGGCATTCTTTAAAGCTGGACAATTTTTGACAACATCCAAAAACTCATGGTCCAGGCCTTTAGACACAGATGCACAACTATCTAAGGCATTCCCTAGGGCTGGATCACACATGAGGACACCTGAANNNGCTGGATCACACATGAGGACACCTGAAGACTCATGGTCCAGGCCTTTAGACACAGATGCACAACTATCTAAGGCATTCCCTAGAGCCTGACAACTTGTGACAACATCCGAAGACTCATGGTCCAGGCCTGTAGACACAGATGCATTCCCTAGGGCTGGATCACTCCTCACAACATCCAAAGACTCGTGGTGCAGGCCTTTAGATCCAGATGCACAAGTATTGAAGGCATTCTCTAGAGCTGCATCATTCCTGACAACACCCGAAGACTCATGATCCAAGCCTTTAGCTTTTGAAGCTTTCGCTTCTGAAATATTTTCAACATCCATGCTCACTGCACCTTCAGCGAGAGATTCTTGGCTGGCCTGCCACAGGAAACCCTTATCCAGGTCACTATCTAGAGTCAAGGAGTTATTGCCAGTGTTTGTTGCCAGAGCAAAGGTATCCGAGTCGCTAGATGTTTGAAAGTCTTTCTCTTTTACACGTCTGTCAAGTTTCAAACCTTTTCTGCACTCAGGGTCAATAAGTGTAACATGTGCATGTGCTAATTCTTGCCTTTCAGCTTTACTATCATCTGCAGATTTTTCTCCTGGCTTGGCCACATGTGGGCTCTTCATATCTTGCAACATTTGACCTGCATTCACAAAGTTTGAGTTTGCCTGTACTAGATTATCAAGGACTCGTTGGTTCTCTATGACTACATTGCTTACAATGTTCTCTACAAAGGTTGAAGGATCCTCTTGTTCATGGTTTGCATCTACATGGGAACAGGAAAAAAGATCTTGCCTTGCTCTGGGGGCCTGGCGGCTCACACTGGCCACTGGACAGTACTGCCCATACATATCATCAACAGTGAAGTCAGCACAGCAACCATCATGGTCATTGGACGGGTGTATCTGAAAGCATTGCCCTGACACACTAGCAGACAGACACATGCAAGCCTCTACCACTTCACACTGATCCACAGGATTCCCGCAATATTCAACCACACTGCTACTTTTGATTAACCTTGAACTGCCCAACCTTTTACAGCTGCTATCATTCTGATCCTCTGACCACTTGCACGAGGTGCTGGCTCCTCCTGCCACATCATCTATCATGATTATCTTTCCTGCCTGAGCTTGTGATAGCCTGTCAAGGACTTCCCCTCTATCCCTGGCCAAGTCTAAATCTAGCCCTACCACACCTAAGCTATTATCTATAGCTGAAGTACGCCCTTGGTCAGCCCAAGAATCCGTCAAGCTGTTTGGACAGACACCATCTTGAGGTTTAACTAAAGCTGTTACCTTCCTCCTCTCTGAGCCTTTGTCTTTTCCGTCAGCATTGCCATCCACAACAGCGTCATCATTATCATCTTCTTCTTCTTCATCAAAGTCCTCGTCTGCAAACTCATCGTCTTCCTCATAGCCCTCCATCAAGGCACTTGGATCTTCTGCAAAGTCCACTTCGTCAAAAATGTCATCCTCTGAACCTGAGCATTGGATCAAATATATTGAATTGTTAAAAAAAAACATGATTTTAAACAAAATAAAAACGTTGTTTCCCTTGAGAAACATGTTATTCAATACCTGAATGCTGCAATATTTAAACTTACAATATTTAAACTTTGCCTATCCATGAACTGTCCACATAGTCATTTGTCACCAAACTGCCCAACAGAGATGTTATTTCTAATCCATGCCAGATGCAAATGACCATAATACTAATGGTTTTAAGAGAATAACACACCATTTTTTGTATTATGATCACTGAATTGTAAGATGTATGCTTGCATAGCCATAGGTTTTAGATCTACTGTCAATCCATCTCATATACACGCATTAGCCCCATGGGCAGAAAAAATCAGCAAAGAATGAAATAACAAGAAAGGCACTCTTAGAGTGATGCAGATCAGTGGCTTCTGCATCCCTACCATAAGACTGATGCCAAGTCACACATGATACTCTAGATCTCAGGTGGGGTCACTACTTTCAGGTTACAAGGCATGCCATTGATTGATGCACACCCCTCTTATACTGACAACCTTCCATGCATCCAGAGTCAGGTTCATGACCGCAGCAACATAATGCTCCATGATATATCCATAAAGGAAGTTAGCAGGCTGAATAAACTTGAGGAATGTAAACGCAAAGCTGGCTAATGTCTATCATAAATAAACAAATTATTTTTTTATCACTTTTAGATTGGCAAATTAGTATCAATAATTGCAGATATTGAATTGACCCAAAGAATGAAACAAGAGAGGATTTCTCTTCCTTCTGATTATTTGAAAAGTACTCTACCTTCTGGCAAGAAAAACTTGCTCTTGGGTTGGTCAATCTTGGACACTTGCTCCGCAAGATCAGTGAAGTAGGCCATTACAGGAACATGGTTCTGTTATTGAAAAAAATAATAATAAATAAGTAATCCATTTAAAAAAATAATAAAACTTAATTTAGCTCACATGTATGATCATCTTGCCAGATGCCTCAAATTTTTGTGGCATTTCGCACAGCTGCTCAGTCCTATAAGACTTTATGAGAGCAGATCATTTAGTTTTCATTGACTGAAGCTCATGTGTAGGTAATTACAATGCTGACAAGAGGTGCTTATCAATTGGTAAACTGAGTATTCAGGCTATAGATCCAAAAAAATAATCCTCATTTAACATGCTTTGTTTTTGCCCATACTCTGCCTTGAAATGCACAGATTGAAAGCAGATAGTTTGCCCTAAAAGATTGAATTGTTACAATTGCTCTATCTGTATTTGTGTGTGTTCTACTGCCAATCAAAAACTATACACAAGATCAGTTAGCTTAACATTTTTTACTCTTTTTTGAATTATCTCTAAAATTTAGGAAGTTAAAATCTTCCTCATTTTGCCTTGATGATATTAAGATAATATTGCAATTAGTTTTACTTTACTCTAGTCTAGGTTCAACAGATTGAAAAAGTTTCTCTATAAACCAGATTCAGATACTGATCTGTGTTGGAAGCCCTGCTTAAAGCTTAGCATGGTCATATTTGAAGAAGGATGACATAATTAAAACTATATCTATATAAATCTATTCAACATTTTCACATAAATTTCCTAACTTTGTTTCATGAAACATATCGCACAAAATGATTATGTGATACTGCCAATAAACTGTCTGCCCATGCAACTGTTTTTGTAACACAGTTTTTCTAGATTCCAATCATAGATCTACAATAACATTATACAGTCACTCCAGCCATGGTGGCAAAGCAAGAGAAACTGGTCTGTTATACTACTGGCAAACATAATGTGAATTGTTGACATGGCAACACAAATGTGAATGATGATTGCAATGTGTTTGGTAAATTATCTTTAAATTTTCTATTTTATGACTGAGCATATTTGTATAGTATTACTAAGTATGTGTTAAAATATGCCCATGCATCGAAGAAATAAAATCGAATACACTATCTTTGGATGGACTTTACTACTGGCCCTTTTATTCTAATAATATAAACAATAAATCAGAGAATACTCAGCCTTTCAAGTGTTTCATAAACCAGCAGAAGAAGAAAAGACAATTTGTGATCACAAATTATAAAAAAATAGAATCTGCCGCACTGCTTTCCTCCTTGTATAAGGAAGGCTGATGGACTTCTTGATACAAATGTGCCTACATCTTAAAACTATAAGAAAAGGTGAGATAGTTCAGTTTATTCTCTCTCTCCCTCCCCCTCTTTCTTTTACATATTATCACATTCTCTCCCCTACAAATCTTCCCCCTCCCTCTCTCTCTCTTCTCTTTCTCTCCCTCTCACCCTAAGCTGATTCTTGGTCTCCATGACAGGCTTGCCACTGGACCCCTGAGCTGCACTCGACTGGAAGTCCACAAACAGCTTGTCCATGAGGCCACCTTTTGTCCAGGTGGAGAACAAGGTCTTGCCATGGTGGTAGCCTGTTTCCTGAGAAGCATCAAATTTATACAAGTTTATGGTTGCACTAATTTTTTTTAACTCTTACAGTTTGTCATGACTTGCCTGAGAAAAAAATAATAAAAACAAAAAAACAAAAACCTGCAAATAAAAGCATGGAAATCTAGGCATTGATACTTTTTTGCAATATGAAGAGAGTTAAAAATTTATTTTATCTTAGAAACCAGTTACTTTATGTGTAGACACACAGACACCATAATCTATAGACAGACAGATGCTTACCATAATCTCATCATATGCCCCAAACTGCAAAGTGGCATAGCGATCAATGGGTGGCCGGATATATTCACAGTAATCCGAGTTCTTGACCAACTCCAGCTGCCGCACACAGGACACATACGCCAGGCGGGACTGGATCTCAGTCATGTCTGGTACCTACATAACACACAACACAGCATTATGAACTCATCAAACCAGAGATCAAATTAAAAGAGATCTAACACTGTTTAAAAAAGAAATTCTATCTTAAACAGGGTTCCTATGCAAGAGAACAAATATGATTCTTGCACCAAACACTGCTTTAGAAATGCCCGCACTTTGGTCAAAGATGGATGAGGATGTTGGGTTAAAAATTCAAAAGACATAATAAATTGAACAAGATTTCAAAACAAATGTAGAGTAGAGCACACAGGAATAACAATCAAAATTCAGTCTATTTGGGATCATTCAATATATCTCAAACAAAACATTCTTTCTCATAATGTGCAGTCCACAAGCACCTGTGTTTCCATCCCTTGCACAAATTCATATGTCATGGTTTCAACTCCTTGCCCTTTTTTTATAAACTATAAAACTTCATTCTTACCTAGACCAGGAGTCCCATAAATAGATAAATGTTAATCTTTACAGCCTCAATCTCTTTAACTCACTTGTGGCAGATCCCGTAGGGGTGACGGGAAAGGCCTTTTGTTAGCTGGGGCGGATCCCGTGACACCTACGGGATCAACTTTAACCTGCCGTAACTCCCATGCTTTCCCCGCTAAAGCCACGGGAAACGCCTGTTACTACTGTATAGCCATTTCCCGAGACTCATGGAAAGTTTCGTACCTTTTGGACATCGCATTTTTTGTTGATGATTGAAAAGGGACACTACTCTCAGATAGGTCTGAAATGAAACTAGATCTAAGAATCACTGCTTCTAACAAGCAAAAGAAAGAAGCAAGAACAAACACTTTTGATGTTTAAGATAAATTAAAGTTTTTTTCTTCTTTTCACACCTCTCAAGCATGCTCGCAAATCAACAAAATCAACAGAGAGGACATTTTTTTTTTATAATGAATTTTATTTCAGCTTACATCACAATTTCCAAAATTTTTCGAAAAACCAAAATGTGTGTTGTTTCACAAAAATTAAATAAAAATCAACATTTTAGATATGTTTTAATAGTTAATTTAATTCCAACAAGTTTGTTTTTGTCTTGAATCAATCCAGATTTTATTAATATAGCTTAAAACCTTTTTTTTTTTACAATTTTTGGAAAATACCCCAAAAAGCTCAGCCACAAGCGCTCAAATAATTTACAAACCCTCAGCCGCAAGTGATTTAAACTTTAATGTTTATGTCAGCCTACACTTTCCGTCTCTTGTGACACTTTAAACCTTCACCTTGACAGGCTCAGCCTAGAGGTTTACTCTCGCACGAATTTTAGACCCTCACCTTGACAAGCTCAGCCCAGGGGATTCAATCTCTTAGGAAACTTTAGACCCTCACGTTTACAGGCTCAGTCCAGGGATTTAATTTCTCATGAAACTTTAGACCCGCACCTTGATAGGCTCAGCCCAGGGATTCAATCTCTTGTGAAACTTTAGACCCTC
>BLXT01000008.1:644725-668937 GCA_019648995.1 Plakobranchus ocellatus | reverse complement strand
ATGCATAAATCAAGAGAATACACCAGCTTTTGTTTATCTCCCCTTACACAACAGCTTCAGCCAATGCATAAATCAAGAGAATACACCAGCTTTTGTTTACCTCCACACCCTCAGTAACTACACTGTGTGTTCTACCATCTCACACAGACCATCAGGCCCTGAACATGCCCAGAAGGCCAAACTGTTAGCAACAATTACTTGAAGTGAGAAAAACATACAAATATACAAATATTGCTGGAAAAAAATAATTTTAAAAATATACAAAGGCAAACCGTTTTGATGTATAAATGCTAGAAACAGACTTTTGAAGATAATTAAAGATCAAGGTCATCGTTATATGCTCCAAATAAAAAAAAAATGTACACAAACCCTTAACTGTTTCACTACCCTAAGCCGGTTTTTCCGGCTCAAAATATCACTACATTTGGACCCAAAGCCGGTAAAACCAGCTCAGTAAAAATGGGTTAGTATTTGAATGAAGTACTAAATGTACGTTAACTTACTTTTGCGCATGCGCGAGATTTACACTTTTCTTCCTTTTTCACATAGTTTGAATGTAGAAATAGCTGTTTACATCCATATTTTGTTAAATTTTCAATCTATATATGCATCAGGGGCCGTAATTTATCAAATTGATAGCAATTTCTTTTTTTTGCTATAAATCAAAAAGTATTGAATATTTTTTCACAATTTTTGGTATTTAAATACCTATGTAATCACAATTTATAAAAATCTACCTTTCAAGGCCAATAGATTATCAATAGATTTACTACTGTGTTATACATCGTCATATTTTGTTGAAATTTTTTTACAAATTTTTTTAATCCAGTTTGCCGCTTTTTCAAAATGTAATAATGAACAAATTTTCTTTTTTGGTGCTTATTTATAGAAACTAGATCCAATTCCCTTCAATTTGATATATAATTTGTAGGGTTTTATCCTGAGAAAATTCCTATATTAGCTTTTTACAAAATGATAGCCAATTTTAGAAAAATCCCATTCTA
Organism: Plakobranchus ocellatus; assembly: GCA_019648995.1. NCBI lineage: Eukaryota > Metazoa > Mollusca > Gastropoda > Plakobranchidae > Plakobranchus > Plakobranchus ocellatus. The sequence goes on along the minus strand of BLXT01000008.1, from coordinate 667,933 downwards.
CCCCTGTGTCCAGTCGTAAAATATGTGTGGGTAGTGAATCAGTTAAGGTAGATCTACTGTGATTTCAATTGCGTAAAAATGTGAAACATTTAAGTTCATAAATATTTACATTAAAAAATCATGTAGATTTTTGTAACACCAGACTGAGGAATAATTTACATCTTTGGCCTATCAGTCAAACACTACAAGATCTGGCAAAACCAACCAACAAAACTGACTACTAAAGCAGAAACAATTAACAAAGCTGCCATATCATTTCACACGGAACAGCTCATCTCACACACAGCTCATCCATTCAAAGAAAGGATTTAATATGAACATTAATCTGTCCAAGATTCCCATAGCAGAGATAAGCCTACTTTCTCACGAGCAACGAGGACTGACAATCAATCTGATAAATTCTTTCAGTGTCATAAACCAGATATATAATCCAACTGTAACACAAAGGTTTCTCAAATACCAAAGAGAAATAAATAATGCAGCATAGTGAGGGAGTGACTAAGATCTTACCTAAGGAATGGACGCGCATGCTGGAGTTTGAGATGTTGGTGGTGATGCAGAAGTACGGGATCCACAAATCCTCAATCTGTCTGTCACGAAACACTGTCTCAATCGACTCATTGAAAGCCCAACCTGAGGTATCAAAAAATAGTGAGACAATGCTGGTAACAGATAGGATACAATACAACATATAAAACAATGTCAGTGAGACAGTGCTGGTAACAGATAGGATACAATACAACATGTAAAACAATGTCAGTGAGACAGTGTTAGTTACAGATCAAATACAATACATCAAATACACCAGCCTGGTTGGGATCATCCTATTCAGTAATCCAAGAATAAAAAAAATATTTAGGCTGAAAATTGTTAATAGCAAAAACACCGACTTACTGGGGGAATTATTTTTTTCCACGAGCATGTTATGTTTGCATTTACTCTATCTTCCCTACAGATAGAGAGGCTATAAAAGTATAGCTATAATACTACATGGAGCACAGTGTTTTAGCTCAGTTGAGGGATCACTGCCCTGTGCAATGCCAGGAGTATGAGCCTTTTTCAAGTGTTCCAGCAACTCTGGCTCCTTCACTTAAGCATGCACAGGTTTTCCGTGTTTGAGCCAGGGCATATTTCATATTGAAGCAGACATTTTTGAACATTTTGTAATCTCATGCATTTTTTGGTCATGACTACAAATGTTTCCATATATGGCAGATATGAACATGCCAACACATACTTGAGGTAGCGCAAAGGAAAACAATTTTGGGAAAGGATCCAACACAGCAGATAAAGTATGTGACACAACACTCTAATCTACTGCTTATCTTACAATATCAAGTTTTTTTTAAAAATTCCATTGCTTAACATTCCATTCAATGCTCAAAATCTGCAGCCACAATTCTGTGTCTGGTTATCATTGGGGTTTCGATGTTTTCAGTTTAACTTGAGGCTGGTCATTCTTACATTTCCCAGCATGACTTCTAATAGATAATACTGTGAGGTTTACAGGGAGATGGCAGAAAATATATTACAATGCAGATCTAATGATTTGTCACATCAATAACAAATATATTCCACAGTTTTAAATTCTTAGTCTGAAAAAAGACCAAAAAATACTTACGTTGTTGAAGCAAGCTTAACCACTACGCTAAACTAATTTAACGAAAACAAGCACAGAGAAACCTCACCAGTAAACATGGAAGTCATAGGGTACGTCAAATCCCATATTTTCTTCCAAAGTGATGTCATGCCCTAAAAAAACAAAATGTACGCAAAAATTGAATATGTACAGTTCTATTTTAAAGTGTGGTTTGCTTATTCCAAAATACACAACGAATTTTGCAGGGAAATTGATGTTTTCAAGGCAGACTTATAAATCTGAATATAAAAATTAAATTGTCTCTGAACTCTGCAATTATTTATCTCGATATTAATTCTTCTCTTTTGTGCCAAGCACTCAATGATTTTCTTTTTTAAAAATTTGAGAGATGAAGTTTCAAAAAGCCGCTCTAGTTATGAGGCTCATCTGATTAAATCAAAACTGAAATTTTAAATTCAACTGCTTCTTTCTATATAAAATTGTAATAGGACATTTTGTAATTTTGATTGAATTAGGCTTGCAACAAATGTTTATCACTTCCCTCTTTGAAATTATTTCTTATAAATTAATGCAATGCCATAAAGTTTGCCTGGAATGCTTTTCTTTTTCTTCCGAGTGATGCAGAGAAAGCTCACCATGGCCCATTCTCTAGCCCTCCGTGTGAAGGGAACATACTGGCGCTCCTCTGCCCACAACGCACCAATGAATGCACCCATGCTGGTCCCGCCTACCATGTCTATGGGAATTCCCTCTTCTGTCATAGCCTTAATCATGCCAACATGAGCCAGACCTCTGAAAACCAATCAGAATGGGAAATCCTCAATGCCTTAAGCTGAGCTTTGAGTACTCACATGTCAACAATGTCATATGCCAATGGCAGTCTCAAGTCTAAAATCAGTTTTGTAGGATGCAAAGGTTTGTAATAATTTTGATTCCATTTAACATTATTCATAAAATTGTTGCATATCATCACTTAAGAGAAAGGCACACTATCAACAGTTGAAGTTTGGGACCAACTGCCAGTTATGGGAAATGAACAGGAGAGTCTGCTAATCCTGATCTACTTGTCTGATACTTAAAACAATTATAAGTCACATATGAGGGTTTGCCAAAATGTGGGCTGTCATCATTATTATGTGCGAAAGATTTTCTATAGGCCCTATTTGAAAAAATTTTACTCATCAATACATAAATTTTGATTTTGTGAGTATAATGGCATACAAAGTACTGCTTTATGTTTAAAAAGTCAGTTTTGGATGCATCCTTGCTGTCTAAATCAACCAAATAAGTTTCGAATATAACTATGATGACAAAATCATCAAAAAAGTGGTCACCCATCAACAAATTAAGTTCATTCACTACCAATTGAAGACTCAGACCAATTTTTGGTACATGGATCTATTCCTGCTAGTCCTGCATGAATATTACCTCACTAATACTCGATTGGGCTTTTCCCTTTTGTAAATGGAGATTGTTTTTTTCAAAATGCTGTAAAAAACATGACACAATTTTGGGATCCACCTTTTGGCAATTGCTCACATCCATGACTCACTTCTGATAATAAAAAGTACATCAAAACCTATTTATCTCTTTTTTTCCCCAAACAAAGCATATTTTCATTGTTTATTTTTATTCTGTAAGAATGAAGAGCAGAGTGTGTAGAAAACATCAGAGATTCTCTATGCTCAGTGATGTCTGTGAAAGCCCTGCCAAAACAACTAGGAGCATTTGTGGCGGGTTTGAGCTCCTGGCCTGTCAGAGCGTCTGGAAGCCTGAGATCACACTGTTTTGACTGGCCATATACAAAAGAAAAGCCAGAAAAAAGCCAGACCTACCTTGCTCCACCGCCTCCCAACACCAAGCCAATAGATGTGCCTGTGAGGAAGCGAGCGAGGCGAGAGAAATCAGCCATCCTGTTGGGAGGGTTGTCAAACAGCTTCTCGTACAGCTCAAGCTGAACAGGAAGGGGAAAAGCAAGGATTTTAAAACAGGGGTTTTGTCAGTTGTATTAAAGCTTTTTTAAATGCTGGGCTGAAGTAATGTTTTCTACAATATTTACATAAAAATTGAACTATTGGTTGTGGTTCTCTGAAGTTTCAGTGGATCCTTCACAGAAAATTATTGCAAGAACATATTGCTTCTGTTATTTCTAAATCACTTTTATCCCTCAAAGGTTCATCATGACAGTGGATCTCTCTTTATTTATTTTTTTTTTTGGCTTTGCATTACCTCAAGATTGGAACCCAACAAAGCTACAAAGGCTGGGAGGAAAAACCAAATCAGATTATACGATTAGTTTCTTGCAAAAAACTATTCCATGCTGACATAAATTTGACCAAGAACTGTCAGCAAAATCTACACTAAGCTTAGCCACCCCTAATCCCACCAGCCTCCCTCGTATAGCACACACTCACTGTCTTAGCTGGGGACTTGACTTTGAGCACACGCTTGGGACAGCGCAGGTGGTGGTGAGAGGAGAGCCAGCCACGCACATTGAGCCACTCTGCCGTGTTGCGAGGAGTCTCAGCATCCTCGTGGTGCAGGAGAACAAGCTCTTTCTGGGCACGCACTGCAATGTTCTCCAGCTCTTTCTCAATCTGGCCAAGGAAACAATAAAAAAAAAAAAAAAAGAAAAAATTATATTGATGAAAAATATACAGTTTTATATAATCTTAGAAATTTAGCTCTAATCCTTTCAAACCTCGCAATACTGTCAACTTCAAATTAATTTTCGAGCATATAACCAAGGTTTTGTATATAGCCAGTCCACAACAAGGTGATCTCAGGCTTTCAGGCCCTCTGTCAGGCCGCAGCATTGGTGGTGGGACTCAAACCAGCAACAGAAGGGGTCCCTGCAGATCTCAGAGCAGACTCGCTAGCTGCTGTGCCACCAACGCCCCTGGATATGACCAGAGATGACAGACTGAATGCATGTAACATTGGACAAAACTACCTGCTGCAAGCATGAGAAAAATTTTCTTGATTTAAACCAAATGAGGAAAGCCCAGATGAAATCAGATTTGGTATAAAAATTCTTGAAAAGAACTACACCTTGTTTGAAACTGAGATCTAATTTATGTGCAGGCCCATCTAAAGTTTATTCATTGAACTAGCCTGCCTGCCAGTTCTGTGGTGGTGAAAACTGAGTAGAGCTACACTGCTTGGGGGTTAAGGTATGGGACTTTTTTTTCTTGGAAAAGAAGGGAAAAAACTCTTAAATTCTTGTTTCCCTATAAAAGTTTTCTTTGCGACACATCACACATTAGGACTGATCTAGAGGGTTATAAGAACTGTGTTACTCTATGTCTTTGACTCATTATGTCTTGACATCTGTAAAACCTGCTACAATAATCCTGCATTATTTTCAAGAGGAAAAAGTTCCATCACGCTACCAGAAATTCCTGATGTCCAAACTTTGCCACAACCGTGTAGCTCACAGAATGGAACATAAAGCAGCTCTGCTCGCTGCTGGCTGAAATAAGAACAGCCTTGCTATCTGAAAGAACAACAGATTCTCCAGGTTTCCAAGGTAAAGAACAGCATCTCTACTATTTGAAAGAACATCAGATTCTCAAGGTTTCCGAGGTAAAGAACAGCATCTCTACTATCTGAAAAACAACAGATTCTCCAGGTTTCCCAGGTAAAGAACAGCATCTCTACTATCTGAAAAACAACAGATCTCCAGGTTTCCCAGGTAAAGAACAGCATCTCTACTATCTGAAAGAACAACAGATTCTCAAGAGTTCTGAGGTAAAGAAAAGTATCTCTTTTATCTGAAAGAACAGCAGATTCTCCAGGTTTCCAAGGTAAGCAACAGCATGCCTGCTGCAGAAAACTCACAGGTCCTATAGTGGGTTCCTTGTCTGCCAGAGCCACAATGAGGATGCAGTCCGCCTGCCGCAGACAGTGCTTGCTCCACTTGGTCAGCTGATGGTCACACTGGTACAGGACCATGCGGTGAATGTCCTCCTGCTGAGATAGCCAGTTGAACAGCCGGAACTCGTTCACTCTGTGATTGTGACATGAACACAGATTGTAAATATTTCTATTTTTATTATTTATGAATATTTTTTTTCCATATTCTGTTTCTTAAATCGTAGCTAACCTTTAGTTTGGTCACTAAATGATGTATGAAAAAGAATTTAACCGTTTTTTTTGTTTTTTGTTTTTTTTTTGTGGATGAAAGATTTAAAACGGGTCCTATCCCTTTTTGTTATGCTTCAGTCAACCTGTTGCACAAACACACTAGCAGCCTACAGTAAAATAAAAAAAATTTTAAAAATGAGAATTTCTAGCAACAGATAAAGATCTACAGCATAGTGACACAAAATATTGCCACCAATTTTTGTAATAATAAGAATGCTCCTAACTTTCACGAGGTTTTGGTTTGGTTTTTGTATATAGCCAGTCCACAACAAGGTGATCTCAGGCTTTCAGGCCCTCCACCAGGCCAGGGCGCCGATGACAAGACTAGAACCTGTGACAGAGGGGTCCCTGCAGATCTCAGGGCGGACTCGCTAGCCACTGTGCCATTGACGCCTCAACTCTCTCAAGGATTTTCCATTTATCACATAGGCTTTTCAATCCAATAATGTCTCTAAAGTTGAAATAAAACGATTGTTGAATGAATGATCATCATCATCAAGTGCCCTGCTTTGTAGCGTTGGCGACCATGTCCTTCCACACATCTCGATCCATCGTTGCCGTCAGTGCTTGTGTCACCCTTCCTGCGTTAAGCCACTTTGTCAGTCCGTCCAACATCTTCTCACGTTGTCTACCTCTGCTCCTTTTTCCTTCCATCATACCTGTAGTCACAATGTGCTCCATCTTTCCTTTTCTCATCACATGGCCAAAAAAGGTTGCTTGGCGTTTACGTATTTTGTTCATGAGAGATATTTTTGTGTGAGCTTCTTTTAAAACTTTTTCATTTGATTTCTTTGCTACCCATGGAGTTCTAAGCATTCTTCTTATAAACCACATAATGATACCACTCAAAAATATCTAGGGGCTGAAATTATAAAAGTATACATTTTATTAGATTCTCTATACACAAGACCTAGACCTGACTCCCATATACTTCTACAGATCTGAACTGAAAGACAAATTGGTTTTCCATTTACAACCTAATGCAGATACATTATCTAGGGCAGTTTACCTAACTTACAAAGTGAGATATATGTTTTTTCCCATTTCTTCTTAAGAAGACCCTATTTCTCCACTTACCCATCTAACTCAGCTATGAGAAGACCTTATTTCTCCACTTACTCGTCCAACTCAGCAAAGAGATGACCCAATTTCTCCATTCTCCCATCTAACTCAGCTAAGAAAAGACCTGATTTCTACACTCACTCATCTAACTCAGCCAAGAGAAGACCCAATCTCCATTCTCCCAATTAACTCAACTAAGAGAAGACCCCATTTCTCCACTCACTCACCTAACTCAGCAAAGAGAAGACCTGATTTCTCCACTTACCCATCTAACTCAGCTATGAGAAGACCTTATTTCTCCATTTACCCGTTTAACTCAGCTATGAGAAGACCCGATTTCTCCAGTAACCCGTCTAACTCAACTATGAGAAGATCTGATTTCTCCACTTACCTGTCTAACTCAGCTATGAGAAGACCTTATTCTCCACCTACTCGTCTAACTCAGCAAAGAGATGACCCAATTTCTCCATTCTCCCATCTAACTCAACTAAGAGAAGACCCAATTTCTCCACTCATTCATCTAACTCAGCTGAGAGAAGACCCGATTTCTCCACTTACTCATCTAACTCAGCTATGGGAAGACCCTATTTCTCCACTTACCCGTCTAATTCAGCTTAGAGAAGACCCGATTTCTCCACTTACTCATCTAACTCAGCTAATAGAAGACTTGATTTCACTTACCCGTCTAAAGCTGCTGTGCCAAGCCTGGCCCTCACAATATCTGGAGTCAGCCTGACAGTCGGCCCTGAGGAAAACAACACATAAGTACATACAGCCTAGCTAGAAAAGGTTAGATTTTCACCTATTTTCAATTATATTATAGGCCTTCTACTGCACCCAGTACTACCCTACAGAATTGTCCAGCATCACTCACAAACAATTCCCTTCTCTGCACGATAAATTCTCTCAATGTAAAGTAACTCATAGTAACCCTTATTTCTTAATCAGAAACAAGAGCCCGATTCCACCTTCAGTGCATTGTATGGCATATTTCTTGATAGATCCTTACTCAGAGAAAACTCTTTGAGAGTGAAAACAAGGATGACTTTGATGCAGGAAGTCATGTTGAGTTGAAGTTGAACTGAAGTAAAGAATATATCAATTATATGTTTACTTCTAGAGATATACACCTGGCAAAAGAAATTGCGGTGAACCATACTTTTTTTCTTGAGAAACTCCATACCTGGGACAATTCCATACCCCGTAACTTTTAAAGGTGACATTCCTGAATTAATTGTTCATTTGGGGTTTTTGTTTCTCTTCAACTCCTTTTACAAAATGTAGTACAAATAATACTAACATCCTGTAAGTTTTTTTTAAGCTTTACAGGGGATTGCCCCGTCATTCATTTGCCCCACATATGAAATTCTCACTCTTTTAAAAAAAAGTTACTCTCTATGGAAAATTCATTTACAGAATCAGATTCTTATATTAAATATCGATTGCGTCCCAATAGAGTGCAATACCAGACCTATAGCCAGCAGTGCATGCTGTAACTCCAGGGCAAAGTTGGTCAGGGGAACGTCCTCTGTGACTGGCACTATTGCAATAGTGGCCAAGTTTGCCACTGTCGAGCGCTCCATCTTCATATCTGAAATTTTCACAAAGAAATACAGAGATTAGTGAGGAGTTTATAGGGAGTTTACTCTTTTGTTCAATTTTTCTCAGATATATCATAGCTGACAACTTGAAAAATCTAGCTTCAGCAGTTTCTGGCTAATAGAGCAGTATTTTACAACGAATTTCAGTAGCGGCCTTCTATTGAGAAAAATGGTCCCCTGAACAAATGTTATGTCCGTGCTGTTATTGATGCAGGACCAGTGAGAAAGAATTTCATGCCAAGAAAATACAGTTAAAGAGAACTATACAGCAATTAATAATCATCTCCACCAGCTTTTACACAGCTCATACTATTTTGCTTTACTAAGGTAAAGGTCGCATCAGTTATTTAGAAACACAAATTCAGTGGGATTTTTTTTTTAAATATATATCTTCTTTCAGTGCCTCATTTCAGTAGTATTAGCATGTTACTGAAACTAGTAGTGGCTGGCAGGTCTGAGAGAAGATTGTCTGTGACCAACATTAATTGTTCAAAGAAAAACAAAATTAAACAATTAATTTTAAAACCAGGTGCCAATTTTCTAAGCCTTTGAAATGGTCCACACGAACTATCTCTACACCAGTGTGCACAAGTCAAAAGTCCTTTTTTTTTTTAATTTGTTATCATTGAAACAACCTGGAACTTCTTTCAGTGGGCTTTTTAATTGTGGGTCAGTCTCGATCAATTTTGGGGTCTTTTTCCACTTTTTTATTTATAAAAATTTCTCGCATAATACACAATTTTTTTTTTTAACTGTTTTTCATAAGGACAGTTTTGAATAAATTTACTTTGAAATTATCACTGAATTTTTTATTTTTTTTTTTTTTTGTTTACTTTGGTGATTTTCTTCCATCCAATATTTTTGCTCACATTTTTTTTTTTTTGTGAAATTCTTCTGACAGCACAACCAACAATTTAGGCACTCAAAGTAACCAAGATCATTACTCACATTACAGTAGAAGTCTTGTTGCATACATATCTGACTTCATATTGTATTTTTAATGCTGGGTTTAAAATCAGCAGATCTTCTAACTTGATTTGTTAAAAAAAAAAAAAAAAAACTCCAGGAAAGATTCCACTCTATCGCAGCTCAGGGATTATGTTTCTCTCTCACAGCTTCCAAAACTACCAAGACATAAAAAAGTAAATTCTTCCAAAATGGGGCACAAACACAAACAAATAGAGACTCCTCTGTCAAGCCAGACAGTAACAGCCCCACCTCTCCTGCCTAGAGAAACACAAATACACACCATAATAGACTCCACTGTCAAGCCAGACAGTAACAGCCCCACCTCTCCTGCCTACAGAAACACAAATACACACCATAATAGACTCCACTGTCAAGCCAGTAACAGTCTCCTTCCCCCTCCCCCCCTACAGGAACACAAATACACACCATTATAGACCCCATTGTCAAGCGAGACAGAAGCCTGGAGGTTTATGTTGTTGCGCTGCTGCAAGTTGCCGAGGATGCGGGTGCCCAGCAGGTGGATGAGTCGAGCCACAACTTGCGGGTAGCGCAGTTTGATTAAGGAGAGAAGCTCGCTGGGAATTTTCGTCACCTCTGTATCCCTGAAAATCCGGACCAAGACACAAATTATTTCATATCGTTTTATTGAGTACATTCAATTGCATAAGTTCTAACTGACTAGCTATAGATATGGCCCAGTTACCACTTAGCATTTATCTCAGGGTTTGTGACTCTGTCACTTTTTGTTGCCTCATTCACTTAACCTGAATCAAGTTAAACTTTGTGTGTATCTTTTAATAAATCTTTGGCAGAAGGCAGCCTCATATCCCTTGGATATTACTGTTATCTAACTACAGTAGCTCTCATACCAACCTTCTCAGCATAGAGTTCTCCCCACCTTCAGGCTAACACCCTCCCAGCTAAACCATAAAGACCCAGAAAAGGGAATTTAGAACAAATTTCACAAATCATAGTAAAGTGGGTCCCACGCTTAATTCAAGCATCGGGGAACCAGGAGTAGGGTCCTGATTGTTCTTGGCATACGGCATTATGAGGTAGTTTGCCATTGATTTCCTCGCTGCCTTTATTTTCGCCCGATCTTAAGAGACCTAGCTACCCATTTAGTGCTGGGTGGACACAGAGGAGCAATGGAAAATTGACTTGGCCCGGACTGGGATTCGAACCTTCGACCTCCAAGGTAGACAGCTGCCTTACCAGATGAGCCACCGCTCCACCCCAAAATCATAAACTTCTTAAATTCAAAGAGATGGGTAAAAATCTTTTGAAATCATATATCTTGGCAACTAAACTTGTGACCTTTTCATGCGAAATGAGTTGCTTGTCGTGAACTGCTAATTAGAGGTTTAAAACAAAGCATATGAAAGAAGCAAAAGACAACATACAAATTGCAAAGGATGAAAATTTGTAATACATAAAAAACTTTTTTTGACATTTTCAGCCACTTAAAAAATGTGTCATTCATGATGCGCTATTTTCCCACAAATAACTCACTTCATATAGACAGATCAAATTTTATCTTGGCCTGAACAACTCCCGAATTTTACAATTTATACATAGAACCTCCGTAAAATAATGCAACGCACCAGATATTTCTTGACAGAAATCATTAAGAACAAATTTTTTTTTCCCTTACCCTACTTATGAAAATTGGACCAAGCGAGAGTTCCCAGGTTCGAATCCCAGTAGTGGTCAAGACAATTTTGTGATTGCTCCTCTCTGTCCACCCAGCACTAAATGAGCAGCAGCTAGGTCTTCTACAACTCAGTGAAATAAAAGCAGCGAGGAAATCAATAATAATCTAGAAAAAATGTCGCAAACCTTGAACAATCAGAACCTACTCCTGTTTCCAGACGCTAGTCTGAGCATGGGCGTCATTTTACACTGAAATGCTATCTCCACTGTCCTCACAGGATCAGCTTTTGAAACGTTTGCCTCACAACACCTGTGAACCTACCTGATGGCTAACACAGTGGTCGCTCGCTCATTCTGGGTCAGCACCTCCACAATGCCCACCAATTCTCCACGGCCAAACTCATTGACCAGTTCTTTCTTTCCCCCAACTGAAGTGATCACTGACCTCAGCCGACCGGTCAAGACTATAAAGATGCTGTCACTTGTGTCTCCTTGTCTGGAATAATAAAAAAAAAAAACAACATACAAGCACTGATAAAATTGTAACCACATACAAAGGAAAACCAACAAGAGCAGGGAGTAAAAATTGTTACCTCATACTGAATTAAAAAAAAAATTGGTGTTTAACAAAATCACCAAAAGGTCAAGGACGATGTGAAATCTCAGTGCTCACCTGAAAAGTGCTTTCCCAGCCTCCAGCATCTGCCAGTCGAGAGCAAAGTCAATCTGGCGTACAAAGTTAGACATTCGCTTCACAGTCTGGTGGGCCACGTTGAGAACAATGAAAGGTTCGCTGCGCATGATCCTAGCAGCAGGAGGAAGAACTTAAGTTATTGACAGACTGTCTCAACTTTTTTTTTTTCTTTTGAAAAAAAAAAGTGCTTTCTTAAACCGCTCAAAATCAAAAGTAAATTAAAACATGACACTGAATTTTTAACTATCTATCAACGTCAACAATCCTCCTACCCTAAAACTGTCAGCTATGCAAAGGTCTCTTAACCATATAGTTTTCCTAACTTAGTTTCTTGCAGCTGACATATTAAACTGATGATAGAATTAATGAGCTGACAGCTAACAAGGGCATTTAATGAGCTGACAATTAGCAGAATCTAATAAGCTGGCAGCTAACATAGGAATCTAAAGGACTTACAGCTGACAAGGGAATCTAATGAGCTAACAGTTAACATGGAATCCTAATGAAACAAACACTAATATGGGAATGTTGTGAGTAACACTGATGGGCTCTTTCACTTATTTTTCACTCTTACTCTCTAATCAGTTCAGTGTCCAAGATCAACATTCTTTTCCCCGACATATTTACCTGATAATTTTATCTTTCATTTACATCCTGCTTCATGACCAACTTCAAAATTTTAAAAGATTGACTAACATGATTTGGATATTTCATCATCCCTAAACTTAGAAACTTAGATTAGATCAGAACCAAAGAGCTCACTGGTAAAAGTCCAGTTTGGAAATGACCACCACGATTGCGTCCGTCTTGCCCCTCAGTGTGAAGAAGGATGGTTCTCCGGTCAGCACAGCCAGCACGTCAATGATTTCTCCTGGTTCAACCTGATACATCAGGGCCTGGCAAGAAACACAATAACCATCAGCACAAAGTTTGGGGGGGGGGAAGAGGGTTTAGATTTTGTATATAGTCAGTCCACAACAAGGTGATTCAGGCTTTAGGCCCTTCATCAGGCCAGGGCGCCATTAGCAGGGCTCAAACCTGCAGATCTCATGGTGGACTCGCCAACCAGTGTGCCGCCCATCCCCTGTGGGGGGGGGGGGAAGAGAAAAGAGACACAGCAAAGACCATAGCAACACAAGACTTACTGCAGACTTAAGGGACTGAGCAACAAGTCAGCATAAGCTCCTCACAAGTCAAGCATACAGCTCTTCACAGGCCAAGATAAAGCTGCATACAGAGTAGTATATAGAGCAGTAAAAACTTACAGCTCTTTACAGGACAAGAATATACTTTATTGAGGATAGAGTAACACAAGTTTACAGCTCTTTACAAGGCAAGGAACAGATTGTATTAAGGATAAGGATTTTTTTTTTAAACTTCTAGATTTTATTACTTATTATTTAAACAATAATTTAAGTAGCTTAAATAAGCAAAAAAAGACCCTTCAAATTTCTTGCTGTAGCTTTAGTTGTCATTAAAAATGGGTTACACAGATTTTTAACATTAATATTAGTATTTTCTTTCAATGCAAACTAAGGCCTTGTGAAAAAAAAAAAATTCTCTAACCCAACCATATATCAAATAGTTAATGGAGTTTAAAAAGATAGGGTAACTTAGGGCCATTACCTCTTTAGATGATTCCCCAACAACATTCTGCATCACACCCACAGTGCCTTTCACCAAGAAAAACAGACTGGTGTCCTGAAAGGAGATTCGCAAATGAGGAAAAACAATCATAAATTGAGGACTGGCAAAGCCGGCACAGACTACAGGCCACTAACAATTCTCTGTGGAGAATGCCCACAGCTCTTGCGTTTTTAACTTTGGCCGAATGCAACTAATCTTAAAACCATAAACAAGCCCCACCTGAATGTTAGCGTGTCTGAGCAATTTCTTCATTGATATCGCTTTGCATTTTTAATGGTCACAAAATTTTCTTTTTGTTGGTTCACTATATAAGAAACTTTGTAATCCGTGTTGCAGAACAAAATTTGGCACTTGAGGCAGTATAACTTGATATGATCTTTTTAGATTTGATCTATTGCAATCAAAGCAACACTGTATCATCATAAAAGCAGAGCCTCATGATCTAAATCTAGATTTACATGCTCAAAGAATTTTTCAAAAACCCAAATTCTAACCTTTCTTTAAAAAAAAAATCATAATGAAAATTGTGTTACGAACTAAGTGGAATTTCTCTGACAGATCTAAGGTTATGATTATTTATATGAAATTTTGAACTGGCTACTTATTCTTTTTTTTTTACACATATTAAAAAAAAAAAAGGTCTCAAAATCTAAGTCCAGAGGGAATAGACATATGAAAACATTTATTGCATGTGAGCCAATATCCATTTCATTTTATTACAAAGTTCATTAAACATTAAAATAAGGGTATCTAACTTTGTTTGAGGGTATGGAGTATAACATTGACAAAATATCCAACCAGCACCAATCTAGAGTCACCATGAAATATGAAAATTTAAGGCTAAAAAGAGTTTGAAAAAAAAGAAATATTTTAGTAGGACTTTCGTGGTTTTAGACGAGAAACTCGCTTACTCCAAAATGCAATATAATGTGTGTTCATTGGACACCAGCAAAATATGCTTTACACAATGCCTTATAAAATAATACAATGCATATTAATTTGTCTTTTTGGAATATCACATGACTTGGGGCTGCGCATCTTTTGAACCAACCACAGTTCTAATTTTAATTTATTTTGTACATCATATAACAGACTAAACTCTGAAATCTGAATCCCAAAGTCAGATGCTGTAATACACAAAGCTTCATGCAACACATATTCATTTTTACCTTACTAAATGGCTTGTGCTGTGGCAACATTTTACAATAATGTAACGTGGACAAGATTAACTAATCACCTGATCGCCTTGTTTACAGAAGATTGCTCCCGCTCTGACTTTCTTCAATGTGAGACGGTCCTTTAGCAAAGCTGGATCCTGCACACAAGAGAAACACACAAATTGTTCAAAATGCAAGTACAATTAGCACTTCCTTTTCTTCATTATATTATGAGGTAAAAAAAGCTAACACAATGTGTAACTAGATCAAATCTCAGGGATGCCAGTGGCCTCTGACAAAAAAGCAAGAAACTTATATAGTAATAAAGTTTTCTCAAAGCTGTGGTTGAAATTTAATTGACTTTCAAGTTATAAAAATAAGGCAAAAAGTCGGAAATCCTGTTTAAATCGGAAAACTGGCATCCCTGAAATCTTCATTGATTAGGATTTTCCTTTTTTTTTCCCCCCTAAACATGACAGTGGTAGAAACTAAACTGTGTCAGCATGTAATTTATCAAAAGGAGAGCATTCTAAAGAAAAGAATGCCATCATTCACCTCAGAAGGTTTGCTCTTCACGTCTGCTATCAACTATTTCCAAATTATCACAAGTGGCCCTGGGGTTCTATATCAGAACTTGGCAAGATGATAATTAACAAAAAAAATTGTTCTGGAAAAACAAACATAGTGATTTTCAAGACTTCATAATTGTGAATTCCCTATGCACTAATCTTTCATCACATACAGCAGCATACATTTTAATATTTCATTAACAATAATAAACAAACAAAAAAAACTACGCAAAAAAAAAAAAAAATGACAAACCTCGTCATCTTGGCAAATACAGCCAAGTTAACTGGTTGCACAAACCTTAAGTCCCAGAATCTGCACAAGGTCTTTAGCAGCCAAGCTTAGGATATGGCTTTCATCGGGCAGCTGACGAATGCGAAATGTTCCTCCATTGCCAGATGGCTGAAGAATATTTAAAAAAATGTTTGCATTGAAAGAAGAGAGGTTTTCTTTAGCTTGCTTAAAATAAAAATAAAATGAGTAAAGATTATGTTTCAAATAATGGAAAAGTATATTGGAAGAGAAAAAATAAGAGGGAGGGAGGGAGGGAGGGAGAGAGAGAGAGAGAGAGAAAGGTTTTTTTAATTCATGTAAAGCTTAATTAATCTTTCAAAACACCTTCACACAGAAAGACTTTCACAGCAGGAAAAAAATGAATTAATGCTTGAAGAAACTGGAACACAATAATTATTCTAAGATCTTAAAGTGAATCTTCAAAACATTGAATTTGTTAATGTGGGACTGGCAGCTATTTGTCCCTTTTTTTTTTTTTTGTGCATTAACAATAGGCCTAAAATCGCCGGGTTTTTTCTCTGTCTATAACTATTGATTTTGAAGATGTTATATTTAAGTAACTCTATTATTTTTAATTGATTCAGAGAACATATTTGTCTGACTTACGTTTCCATAAAAATCTACCTGTAGAACAAGTGTAATTTTCTGCTTCCCCCCCCCCCCTCAAACTTTACCATTGCAGATGAATCTGTAGTAAACTTGGTTTAACTATTGAGGATCTCATGCTAAACAATGGGTCCAAAATTATTTTTAATTACACAGACGCACTATGATTTGAATTAAGGGAAATAATTGCAGAAATGTTGAGGTTTTAAAATGTCATTAAAAAAAAAATTTGTCTCCTGTATTTTTCAATACCACGAGTCAAGGACTCAACTAATTTATAGGGATGTCTCTGTAATTTATACCAAAAAAAAGGTAAGTCCAAATCTGTTGATAACTTTCTGAATCTGTAACTTAAAAAAAAAAAAGGCCACAAAACCCAAGACTACCACAACTTGGGAAACTTTGTTTTGAACTAAAATTGGAACATTTTCTTCCTTGGCTCCACTAAAGGAAAAGTGTGAGCTTTCTGGTGTTGATACTTCAGAAACTGATCCTGAGCTGTGGCTCTCCAACAGCATGCCATGCATTTTGTAGGGTCACTGCTGACAGTTCTCTACACTCTAGTCACACAAAGGCAACTGCTACAATACTGGGAAATGTTCTCTGAACTAGAAAAAGCAAAGACGAGTATTTTTATCTCTATTTAGCTGTTACTGTTATGATGTCTTACATCAGTGGACAACGTCTGGCCCAAGGAAGCAAAGGCAAATATTTATGTATCTACTTAGCTGTTACTGTTACGATGACCTACATCAGTGGACCAGTGCCTAGCCTCGTGAAGCAAAGGCAAGTAATTATATCTCTATATAGCTGTTACTGTTATGATGACCTACTGCATTGGACCTGCACCTGGCCCAGGGAAGCAAAGGCAAATATTTATATCTCTATATAGCTGTTACTGTTATGATGACCTACATCAGTGGACCAGCGCCTGGCCCAGGGAAGCAAAGGCAAATATTTATATCTCTATATAGTTGTTACTGTTATGATGACCTACATCAATGGACCAGCGCCTGGCCCAGGGAAGCAAAGGAAAATATTCACATCTCTATATAGCTGTTACTGTTATGATGACCTACATCAGTGGACCAGCGTCTGGCCCGGGGAAGCAAAGGAAAATATTCACATCTCTATATAGCTGTTACTGTTATGATGACCTACATCAGTGGACCAGCGCCTGGCCCAGGGAAGTAAAGGAAAATATTCACATCTCTATATAGTTGTTACTGTTATGATGACCTACATCAGTGGACCAGCGCCTGGCACGGGGAGGGGAGCCACTGAGCACAATGCTCTTCTCATCAGTGATTGACACACGGGCTCTCATGAGGGCTTGGTCAAAATCGGACAGTTGGTCACTTGTTTCACCCATCAACATGCTGGCTGCTTGGTCAAGTTGAGGGGTTGGGGGGGAAGGGTAATTGAATGGAAAAACAAAAACAAAAATTATCATGTCCACCAATGAGCAACTAATCAGCTGTCAGGAATCAGATGCAGCACCTTGAGAAAAAAAATTTCATTTACTCCTTTTCAAGAATTTATTTTTAAAAAACCCCCATTTCTTCTCATTTTCAAAAATTAAAAAAAAAAAAACCCTACAAGTCCAATATTTTAGTACAAATCTACGACATCTCATTACAGATTCACTTCAAATCCACTGCATCTCAATAAAGATTTCTACATTTCAGTACGGGTTCACTATATCTCAGTATATATCCACATCTCAATAAAGATTTCTACATTTGAGTACAGATTTACTACATCTCAGTACAGATCCATTACATCTCAATACAGATTTCTATATTTGAGTACAGATTCACTAAATCTTAGAATGGATTCACTACATCTCAAGACACATTTCACTATGAGACTGGGAAGTCTAGTATTGGTATAAGGGTCGAAAGCAACAGTTGGCAGTATGTTTATAATTGAAGTGTTTGATAGCTAAGTTAAATGGTAGAAAACCCAACTGCAGAAAAATGAAGTATGCAGTGAAAAAAACATTCTACTGCTTTCATCAATGGAATTGAACTGCATTAATGTAATTGGTCCTTCAGAACCTTACAGAGCAATCCAACACATTGAGCCACAGTCACTGACCATTGCTTTTCTTGGGTGTATTGTGCTGGTTGGGAGGAGTGTAGTATTTGTCCTCACTGTCCTCACTTCCAGCACGCACCCCTGGCCCTGCTCCTGCCTCTGCTTCTGCCTCAGCACTCTCTTTCAACACAGGAATATGTCCACCTGATAACGGCCCCTCTTGACCAGCGGACAGGGGATTGTTTGTTGGGGCCTTGGCTGGGCTGCCTGAGCTAGAGGTGCTGGGCACACGATTCAGCTTATGGATATTCAGCTCTTTCAAATCGGCTTGACCACCCTCCTGAAGAAAAACCACAGAAACAATGCATTTCAATATGACAAGACTTGGCTGTAGAGGTGTGAGATATACAGAGAGAAGGCCTAATTTAAACCGTCACAGAGAGAAATGCTTTTCAATAAGACAAAGGCTTGGCTGTAGAAGTGTGAGATATAAAGAGAGACGGCCTAATTTAAACACGCAGAGAGAAATGCTTTTCAATAAGACAAAGGCTTGGCTGTAGAAGTGTGAGATATACAGAGAGATGGCCTAGTTTAAACTGTCACAAAGAGAAATGCTTTTCAATAAGACAATGGCTTGGCTGTAGAAGTGTGAGATATACAGAGAGACGGCCTTGTTTAAACTGTCACAAAGAGAGAAATGCTTTTCAACATGACAAGACTTGACTGTATAAGTGTGATATACAATGAGATACATCTTAGTTTAAAATGTCACAGAGAGAAATGCTTTTCAATATGACAAGACTTATTCAGAGATATACACAGATAAGGCCTATAAACATTTGGTTGAGTTTGAACAAGCAAAGCAGTCAATAGGGGCAAAATGGACAGATTTTTTTTTTTTAAACTCAATGGTAAATCAAAAAAAAATTTTTTTTTAATAAAATTAACATAAAAGGCCTGACTTAATGTTTTGACACAAAAAAGAAATAAGAACAATCTATTTTAATCAGGCTATACAGTCTTGCTTAAGAAAATCTTGAACGCTTACAGGTTTGAGCAATTCCTTGCTAAGTCCCAGGTAGTTGTGCAGGGCCGAGAATGTCACTCGCTGTAGCCGCACCATGATAATCTGATCAATGCAAAAGAGACAAGGGGAAGTCAAGACAACATTATCTTATGCTCCTTCACAATTTTTCCCTCCTCCAGGCCACTGGTTTTACAGAATCCCTCCAAAGTCTTCAGACATTTGTAAATATGCAAATGCAACAGTCTATCCAATTTACTGACTGCTAACTATGATGATTTCATAAAACACAATTGTTGTTGCTATGAAGTTACAGAGCACAATAAAAACAGGCTATCATAGTTACTGAATACAAGACAAACCTAACACTTGAAATGATTATCTTACTCATGACTAATGCCATTTGATGAGTCAGCTGCAATGAATTGTTTGGACTAGGAAACCCTTCAATTAAGAACAACCTTCTTACCTGTTTGGCTGATACTAATTTAAACTGAGGCAAAATAAATGTATATTTCTTTTTCCAGCAACCACTACAGTAAAGGCTATTTCCTTTATCTTATTTTAATGTCGGTCTCTCAGTCCATTTATTTTCTTGCTTTCCTTATTTTGAATCTCAATAAACTTTTGTAGTTTATAAGAAATTAAATTGGACAGCATCCTGTGTGGCAACACAGTCAGATATCACATACTACAAAATACTGTAAGGCTTGCCAAAACTTACAAGAGAATTCTCACATCTGCGTGCATATAAGAAATGTATCATTTCACAGTGATGTGAAACACTGGCAGCTAAAACAGAAAAAAACAATTTGAGCATCCAAATTGCCATGAGATCTCTTGAATTACAACAAGTGACAACATCGTACCTGTACCACTTTGACTGCAGACTCATTAAACTTTTCAAACATTGACTTGAAAGCGTGAGCAGGCAGCCTCAGAATGGTGGTGTCAGTCACAGCTCGAGCGGACACGCTGCGGAACGTCCCTGGGTGACCCTGCACAAACATTGCATGGAGCACAGTTTAGTATCTGGGATATCATCTACTATATTATGATTACAAAGCTCCAATCCTTAACTTATTTCATCCGTTAATTGCTCAGTATAAATATTATAGTCCTAAACAAATGGGGAAATAGTCATCGTTTGCAAAAGATGTCATTAAAAGTCAAGGGATGTAAAAAATATATCCGTATGCTCCTTGATAACTTTCAATGCTTATTTCCCATCTGCCGTACCCAAACAAAATTATTGGTTGTGTTAAGTCTATGGACAATATTGCACATTTATTTGGCTACTACAGCCTTGATTAGCACTTGGAGATTTTCCCCTGCTTTTTTGTCACTGAGGAGCTGCAATTATGGGGTCCAGGGTCCCACTCTGAAATGCCATGAGGAATCGTGAGTATGAGAATGGGACTTCCTCACTGCATCTACTTTCAACAAGTCTCAAAATGCCTACCAAACCAATGAGCCCTTGGGAATTGGAGGGTAACAGAGAAATGGTTTGAACCAAAAGTTAAGACTTAAGACCCCTCAAATGGCAGCAAGTGCTCTGCTGACTGAACTTTCCCTGAAATCCTAACTGAAAGTTTTGCTACAATCATGTTTGAGAAAAAGCAAGCTATATCTTTTTTATACGAAATTTTTAAAAATGTTCCTTTCAAATATTTAAGTTATGCTCAAGCTATCAAAGACAAAAAGTTTTGCATTTTTTAACTTCAAAGTATACCTCTAACCATTCTTTCAAATCCCCTCTCCCTGCACTCTGCACCTCCTTTTTCCTTCTTCTTTTTTTCTTTTCTCCCTGCATAAAAAGAACAACAAATCTCTCAACAACGACAGAAATCTTTAACAGCTAATACACCTGCTGAGTTCTGTAAGTTTCATCACAGATGAAGGCATTTGTGAGATTTCTACAACAGCAAGAAGAAGATTACCGTAAGAACATCGAGGATGGACAGGAGACTGTGGATGCTGTTGCCCGTGGCAACCTCCTTCACCAGGTGCTCAGTACCATCCTGGAGTGAGACACCAACAGAAAACACATACAGTCAATAGTAATTTTCAGCACCTTTGGTAAACTGGCTTCTTGGTGTAAATAATTATACAGTATTATCTTTTTCTTTCCTGTTACAACTAAAGAGCTTAGCAATACAGACAATATGGATCATATTTAAACATTTAAAGAACAAAGCTAACTACTTACTAGCCAACCAATAAGAAGATAAAAAACAAAGCCTAGGAGGTCCAAACTGATGGGAATTGTTGATGCATGTAATCAAAAAAAGTGTGGAAAGTGAGGTATTTCACTGAGCCAATGCCAGTCGTTGTGCCAACGTTACCGAGTCAGTGATGAAGACTTCCAGCAGGCCATCCTGTACGACATATATGCTGTCGTCCGGGTCCCCAATCTTGAACAGATAACTCCCTGACCGGAGGGTGATGGTCTCCATAAAGCGACACAACTCCAGAAAAAATGGCTTTTCCAAGTGGCCAAATACCCTGGTAAGAGAGAAAGAGTTGACGGAAAATATTACAATAGAATTAAGAATACCATGGGTGAGATTTCAGGGTACGTTTGCGAGTCTCTTCACCACTAACCCCCCGCCTAGACAGACAGACATACACCCTGCATATGTGTAACAGTTGCACAAAATGAGTTGCGTTGTAAAAATAACAAAGTAAAAAATCCTGAAATAGGTTAAAATAATATGATGCTTCCTCTACAGTCAAGCTATAGATTCTCTGATTGAAAAACACAGAAACATTCACTTCTTTAACAATGAATTTTAATTCGAATACAGTCATGAAGATCAGAGCTCAGAACGTTTAATTGAACTATTCAACACGTTGGTATGCTCATTCTAAATGTGTATAGTTCTGTTTGCCTTGTGGTAAACAAACTTAACCCTTTGAACCCTACACCCCTGGGTCTTATTTTCCTCTGCACCTGGGCTCCTGGGCTAAAATCAGCTGTTTTGACATGCCTGAGTGTATGTGTGGGTTTATGTCTCTATTTAATCGTAGTTCACGTCTAAATGCCTTTGTACAAAATTCTGAGACCAGCCAGATGCTAAATCATTAGAATCTAAATCCAGACCTAGATCTACAGCAGCATCGTCGTCATCCCTAAATGTGTTTACATTTTGCATGCCTTGCCTATTTGTAGATCTAGATCTAGACCCCTCTCCACTATCACTAACTGTGAGTCTAGATCTAGATCTAGAATCTTCGCTATCACTGTCATCACTAGTCTCACTTTCTAGTTCACTGTCAGGATAATCTGCTCTAAACTCCTGTTCTTCGTCTGATTCAGAATTCTAGTGAAAACTTCATCAACTGTCAGGTGCTCCTGGTTGTGGGGTAGATCTAGAACATTTCATCTTGAAATTTCTGACTAAAAGCCATGCATTTTTTGTCTCATGGAGGCAGCCATCATGTAACTAGTGTAAACTGACGCTTAGGTCATTGATTTGGCTAAACATTTTCATTGGGTATCTAAAAAAAGAGTATGACAAAGCCCTGGTTTAAGGCCTAGCCAGAAGAATAGGAAAAACTCATTGGCCTAGTCCCAGCGACCTCAGGAGTGCACTCGGTATATAACAAAGTAAGGCTATGCGACCTCTAGGTCGCACTCGGGCTTGTGAGGTTAAACTATTGGAGGGTGACAATTTTTCAGTGACATCCCTGCTTTGATTGAAAGTTTTTTGGTCAACTGACATAGCACGATAGTATCCAAAATGAATTTTCTTTTTTTTTTTTCAAATGGAGAATTGGTTTTTATACAATCCAGTATGATTTTAATTTCTACATACAAGATTCAATAGAGATCTTTTGTATACAACAATGATGACGACTGAGCTGTCCCTGGATAGTTCAGCTGATTGGTAAAACTGGAAGTTGTGGATTTCATAAACTTCTATCATTTTTCATGCAGGTGATTCCTCATTAAGATAAAGTTTGTGTGGTTGTTGAGGTCTGAGCACGCCCAATAAAACGAGCCATTTGTCTGTATTCGTCCAACAGTGACATCGAACAAAATATCTAAATACACTTTAAAACACTGAAGAAAACTTTTTAGCCCATAACAAAAGCTTCAAACTCTGAAATCTGCAACAAAATGAAAAAGAAAAAAAGAAAAAAAA
>BLXT01000008.1:520174-532133 GCA_019648995.1 Plakobranchus ocellatus | reverse complement strand
CTGTGTATCTATGATAAGTCTTTTCAAAATGATAGAAAGAAAATTGTTTGATACAGGAAGTTCCAAGTCTCAGAGACTAGAGCCGTGTCTTTGAAAAGACTACACAGAGGAACTTCACTTTATAAGGATAGACTAGAAGATTGTTTCCCTGTTATCTAACTGAGAGAAGCTAGAAAATAACATTCTCATGGCAACATTGAAATCTACAACCCAGATTTAATCAAATCAATGCTCCCACAGCACAATCTACATTTGAACATGTATAAATGGATCAGAGGCCAATTTTTTGGTTTCATATTTAGTCAATGTAGGGTTGATTTGCTACACACTAAATTGATGCATTCATGCAAACAGTGGGTTAGGCTTGTTGGCCTAGTGCTTTGCGCCATTGTAGACAGAATCTGCTATCCTCTGCACTCTTCCCCTATCCTAAAGGTACACTTCTATGATCTTTAAGCACTTTTGTTTTTCAATTGGGGCTGAGTTGTATTATTTTTTTTAGTTCACTCAGCATCAGTTCCTGTTATATTCAAGTTTGTTGAGCATTTTTATATGATATTCCATTTTTGTATACTTGATGTTCCTCAAAAGTATTACCAAGGGTAGGCATGTCTGTATTACTCAGTTATTAATAAGATGCCAGTATCAGAGCAGTGAAAGGACTGCAAGTCCTCTCCTATAATCCTTTTAGGCTAAGAACACAGAGTTTGAACAGACAGACCCAAAGATCTGGACAAAACAACATGCCACTCTTTGGATTGGTATCAGACAACATGGTGGCCTTTTTTCTCTTTTTATCCATAGAATTTGATTTTTCTTTGAAGCATTTTAATATTTCTCATAACTTGGGTGTCCTAAGTAACCAAGATAACAATTTTAATAAAGCCTTCCTTAATTTTCATTTTCCTTTCAATTCTTGTAAGATTATGAAGAAATGTGTATGAATTAAATGTGATCACAACATGAGATGTCTTGCAGAAAAATTAGCCATGTAAAAAGTGAGTGCGGTGCGTCCTAGAGAGCCTCAAGCATTGAATGAAACACTACAAAACATTCCCAAAGTTTGTGAGAGAATTTGAAAGTAAAAGTGAGATGATAAAAAGTAGGCAGTGAGTTTCCAACTATGACATCTTTATCTATATTTTTATCACT
Organism: Plakobranchus ocellatus; assembly: GCA_019648995.1. Lineage (NCBI taxonomy): Eukaryota > Metazoa > Mollusca > Gastropoda > Plakobranchidae > Plakobranchus > Plakobranchus ocellatus. The sequence goes on along the minus strand of BLXT01000008.1, from coordinate 530,981 downwards.
TGTTTTTTGCACAAACCATTACGATTTTTGGTGTCACTTCATACGGGATGTTTTACAATAGAGGTTATATAATCCAGAGATGTCACAATTCCGAAAATAAGAAAAGATGGAAATTTTTGTCTGTGTTGGCACTTTTGTTTTGTTTTTGTTGTTCATGTGCTGTTGTGTCTGGGTCTCCGGCCAATTACAATCAATCATGAATCCTCGCTTTAAATTCAGGAAATTATGTCAGGCTCATGTGTGATCTCTGATGATCTGAGCTATCCACTTCTCTATTCCTATGCAGGCCAAAAAAGTAGTGAACTCCTGTCTCCATTCGAGCTGAGGATAGAGGAGTTGAGACACCATGTGAAGATTGAATCACGAGTATCAGAAGGTGCTAGAAACGTCATCAGGACGCTGCAGAACTCCAAGTCTGAGGACAAAAAGCTGCTCAGAGAGGTATGGGCTTTGTTCAGGAAGATGCTTATGATAAGTGCTGGTTCTTCAACCCATGATCATAGATTGTATTATCATGATAAAAATCTAAGTTCATATTATTGTACGGATTGTCATTACAGATATGTTGGAATAATCAGCTCTGTTTGTTACTCTAGACCAACTCTGGTATCTGGCCCAAAGAGGGCAAAAAAGCCTGGGCTCACCAAATGGCAAACGAAACCTTCAATTAAATTTACAGATTTATGGGGGAAAAAAAAGAGACTTGAACTTCTAATCTCATTGAGATTTACAGGGATGCCAGTTTTCGGATTTAAACAGGATTTCCGACTTTTTCTTTTTGCATTATTTTTATTACTTAAAAGTCAATTATATTTTAACTGCAGTTGAGAAAACTCTTTATCACTGTGCAAGTTTCCTGCTTTTTTGTCAGAAGCCACTGGCAGCTCTGGATTTATCAAGACAGGTAGGGTTGGGGGATCACTGGATGTGTCATGTGATGCTTTTGGCAGGAGCAATACCTGAAATGTTTTCTTTCTTTTTATAATTTTTTTTTTCATCTTTGGCCTCAAGGCTCAAACAACACTCGCGGACTCCACCATGAAGCTGGAGCTGATGCGAATGTCTTTAGAAGAACGGTTGACAGAGATGGATCCAGACTGCCCAAGAGCGGAGCAATTAAAGGAAGAGCTGGACGAGCTCATCAATTTCACTTACATAACGCCAGGCGGTCGATTCTCCACCCAGGGTAAACGCAATGACATTTCATACTTCAGCAAGTCAGCAGCACTTACAGGGAAACTGGAAGTCAGGTAAAGATGCCGATACAGTTTCTTTATTATAGAGTATAAAAAAATGTCTGAATTCAAACACCTGAGGAAGTTCAGTTTAATGAAGGGAAGAAAAAGCTGTTTTCAATATCTTTTTAAGGTTTACCAAACATAATGAATGAAACATCTTGAGTGCATTTTTTATGAGTACTACTGTGGCTAAGATATGGACTAGAATCAATTTTCTAAATAACTGCTTCAAAATGGTTAGAAATATGATGCCATAATTGAGAATCCATTGCTAATGCAAGATGAAAGGACAACAATAAAGCTTCATATGCGTCCTTTTTATGGATAGTTAGACAAATAGGTATGTCACTTTTTGAAAGAAACATTGTAAGAGGAGTATTGAGAATTGTGTGGAATCTCCAGACTGGTCGGAGTACAAGGATTATTGGAGGATATGCCTCAGAGAAGGAAAGACAGCCTGCAGTTACTGATGTCCAGTCCAGGGGAGAGCCGCAGCATGCTCCGCAGGGGTAGCAGCAAAATGTACAACATCAAGGACGAGATCAGCAGTGAGTGTGTTCTCTTTGCATGCCTCAGCCTGGGGGACCATTTAGAATAATGATGTTTAAAGCTAAAACTGCCAACAATAGCAAACATTACATATCTAGCACCTTTCTTTGTTCTCTGCAACAAAGTATAACTGCACCACATGGTATGTAAGAGTCAGAGCTGTTCTAGATATGCTTTGTTACAGAGGGAAATAAAACCAGTATACATGTTGTGTTAATTACTGCGCTTGTTTGTCTGCTGTGTAGTTGAAGCCTTGATGTATTTCACTGACCTCTAGAAAAATGTGCTTCATATGAAATGAGTACAAACCTTTATCTGCTTGTATCTCCTGCTTTTGAAAATAACACTTGTTTGTCTGCATTCTATTGCCAGCATTGCTCTGTATAGCAGTTCAGTACAATCGTGAGAAATTATAGGATATTGCGCAGTACAAATTCCTGAGCTCTAAAGAATTGCCTGAGGTCGGGAGCACATTTTTTAAAGCAGAAAAAAAAGATGGGGAGGGGGCTGACGGGGCTGACTGGCTTATTTTAATGAAAAGTTTTCTTCATTCCAAAATCAGAAAGTTAGGACAATTTATATAGACAATTTATGTTGAGTAATTCAACATGAATGGTGACTTAAAACTGTTATTTCCTTCAGCGGGGTGAAATTACTGGCCACAACTTTGAAATCTTTTCTATCATTGGCAGATTCAGTAGAATTCGCCTCTATGTTGAACATGCATAACTTGGTCTTCTTCTAAATGGATCTCATACTTGTAGAACAATTTCAGCTACTATTGCTTTACGTGAAGAACAGTGCAATGGACAAGTCTGTGTTCTTGGTTTTTCAAGGCTATCAACTTATCAATGGTCCATTGTATTTCTGTTGGGCTCTATGTTTGATGTGCTGCAATGTCAAAGGTAATAGTTCAGACTCAGCCTGTGCATAACGTGTGCCTTCAAATCCACTTTCTGTCTCTTTCCTTCAAACAGATGAAGTGATGTGCTGCCTCAAGCTTGACAACCAGCCGGTTGTACAGACAGCCTGGAAGCCCTGCAGTCAACAGTGTTGGGACCATCGCTCCTCTATAGACCTGGACAAGGTTGGGCATCAGCAGGGATATGAAACAATTAAAATACGCTACTGATTATTTTTGTGGAGGAAAAGACGTTTTATATCATCACTGTCATGCATGGATGCATCTTATTCAAACTGTTAAAACCATGCACCCAAAATAATACTTGCCTGAAAAAATTTAGCCTGAATTTAATTTTTCAAACTGTATGTAACTCATGTCACATTCAAGATTGTTTCCATTCTATGGAATTGATATAAACACTCTTATCAAAGGTTTTGGTCTTCTTTCTTTTTAAAGGATGATTTGTACTTGAAACAGCTGTAATAGTTTTATATTTTAATGATTTCAGCTCACATAATTTTTTTTCTTTCTGTACTTTTCTTTTTTTTGTTAGTCTCGTGAGTTAGAAGTGTCTGTGTACTGGCGAGACTGGAGACAAATGTGTGCTGTCAAATTTTTGCGACTAGAAGATTTTTTGGACAATCAGCGACATGGCATTACTTTACACTTAGAGCCCAAAGGGATCCTTTTTTGTGAGGTAGGTTTCTAATTCTTAATGGAATTGAATTATCAAAGGAAGAAATGGGATTTTTAATCTTCATTAGGAAAATTCCTGGTATTAATTGCTACTGTTTTTTTTCCTAGCTTTTTAAAGGTTTACATATTGATAAAAAGAAAATTATTAAAAATTGAAATACTGTGCTATTTTAAAACCTTGCAATGTGAAGAATTTAGTTAACTCAACAAAACAAAAGGATAGTACTAGGAGAGTGAAAAAAGTATTGAATTAGCTATTTGATAAAAACTTCAAACTTTTATTCAGAGTAACCTTAATAAATACATAACAAATAGATCTAGTTTCATTGGTAAATAGCATTTGTCGGAGGAGAAAAGTAGTGATGTATCATGTCATTCAACTTTTTTTCCCATGCTTTTATGCTATCCTTCTGTTTTATCTAAATGTATTCTTCCATTTCAGATCACCTTCTTGAACCCAACGCTATCAAGGAAGCCAAAGCTGCAGAGACAGAGAAAGATATTTCCCAAACACAAAGGTGAATGTTAATAAATTGTTTCACACTCATACAATAGACTGTTCACTTGAGATTTTGATCCCTTCTGTTGTCCAGTCAGTGGAAGGTTCAGGAATGTCTAGAAATATCAAGAGCCCATTTTAAGAAAGGGATTGTGAGTCTTATTGACTAACAAGGTTTGATCTTTATTGGTAATGAACCAAACAGTCTTCTTGATTTCCATTTGTATGTATTAGATGAGATGCTCTCGATTGTGCTGTCCTTCATGGCACTTGGAAATTTCAAATACTGGTGCATCAAACCATTGGGGCGTGGAGAAAGATTTATGGGGTGCAGTGTTGCATGGATTATTCTATTTCATGATCTATTTTTTTTAGGTTGGTTGAAACCAAATGCAAGTACTCTTTACAATCGTCACCTATGAATTCACAGCTTTAAGTTATTATTTACTTCTATATTTTCTTTCTTAAAACCTTTTATTATTTCAGGCAAGAACTTCTTGCGACCCAACCAGATGAACATTGACGTAGCTACCTGGGGCAGGCTGATGAAGAGGGCGGTACCGAACTATTCAGAGACCACAGAGCAGCAACAGCCTCAGTCACCACATGTTGCGTCTTCAGGTGAGGCAATTGAACAGTTACAATATTGTCCATCACACGACATTTGTCGGCATCCAGATGAGTTAAAATCAACAACTTTTTTTTTTTTTACATATTCAAAAGCAATTTTCCTGAAAAAGCATCTGTGAGTTTTTGGTTTGAAACAAACTCAATGGAGTTATATTGATTCTGTATTAAAAAAATGTACATAAAAAAAAATTTTTTTGAATAGGCTACATTTTGTTTAACACTAAAAGTTTATTCAGTTATTACATTCAAGTCTTTAAGACTACTTCTCTTTTTCTCCTGATCCCAAACTGATATTTTAATTTTGAAGAACAAACCAATTTATAAATACCTAAGATGTTTGACACGGAATATATTTTCTATCTAGGTAAACTCATAAGATGAGTTTATCCCTGTAGGCTTCGTTTTACCTTACAATTTCTGATTTGTTAATCAATGTCATTTTTGCAAAGCCACCCCCATGTCAAATGACACTTTGTTTCATGATTTCTCACCAGGTGTTATATCCCAAGATAGAAACCTCCCTGCTGCCCCAGTGAGTTTTGACCACCCAGAGCCCAGTAAGCGATCTAGAGATGGTATTAATTCAAGTACTGCCTCTACAATCCCCACAACAGTGCCCACTGGCGGCAGAAGAATATTGGAGACGGCACTAGATGGAGATGAAGAATCTGTGCGCAGAGAAATGTCTGACCGCCATATGCGGCAGGAACAACTTGCTTCGGCACCCATAATGCCCACACCATTGCAGCATTCAAACTCATACTCCTCACGTAAACACGCAACTCATGGTCATGATCGGGAGGATCCTGTGCAGGTAATTTATCAGGCTTTACTAGAGAGGGAGGGTTAAGGACTGAGGGAGGATCCTGTGCAGGTGATTTATCAGGCTTTACTAGAGAGGGAGGGGTTAAGGGTTAAGGATTATTCTTCTTTACATTGTGGACTGTGGGGAGAAAGCCAATTACCCAAAGCTTGATTAATGCATAATTTACAATAGTGAACCCTATGTCACTAAAGAGTTTATTGTTGTCAAGCTAGGTTGACAAAAATTGCCATGGTTAAAAAAAAAACCAAAGCAAACAAAGATGTTGATTACCGGGAGTATGAGCAAATTTTCTTCAAGACGTAAATATTGAGTGTCTGCACCTAAAATATTAAAATATATTTAACAGGTTTGTGTCCTAACTGCATCAGGCTCTAATTCACTAGATTGAACAGGCATGGACTCAACATTGGATGCATCCACTGATACTCTATAGTGTGAGGTCACACTTTTGCACTAGATTTTTTTAACATTTGGAGTGATTCAAAGATATTGTATACATGTTAGACCATCTGATCTTTGGGCAAGGTATTTTTCTCTATAAAAGTGTAAGTTGTGAGCACATATGTGATGCTCATAACTCAATATGAGCAAAATGCAACATGTGAGTGAGTTGTTCTGGCTGCCCCACATTTGCAAATTACATTGCATATAACAAGAGGGAAAAAAAATAATAATAATGAATATGTCAATGTTTTTTTTTCCATCTCTGCAGCAAGCTTTGTCCAACTTTGACTTCCTAGGGTCAACAACACCAGACACCTCCTCAGCCGACCTGGAGTCAAGCCTCATCCAATCACCATCTGTGGTTGAGGCTCCCCCTGTCCATAAACGGCGCACCCCTACACCTCCTCTGCCCCCACTTCCCAGCACAGCCCCTCCCCTGCCTACAACTGCTCCTTCAATCATTCCATCAGAAAAGTCCCGTCAGGCCCCACACCCCCCAGCGCTTGAGTCAGAGTGAGTAGACTTTGTACTGCTGTGTTACTGACCTCATAATCTCACTTTCTGTAATGTTGCTCTTTTAGAAAGTAAGGTTAGTCAAAACTTTTACAATAAATTCTGAAACATGCCCTCCCAATGGTGATTAAGTAGAAAACAGGCTTTGTAGTGGGTTCTTGTCCTCAAGCCAGTAAAACATGTGGCACCTCAGGAAGTTCATGGTAGTAGGGCCAGGCCAGGCTTTTTGCCATCACCTGTAATTAATGACTTATGGCAACAGTGACTATTTACTTTACTGTTCCCTTAACTGTTTTACCTGCAAAACATGCTTGCATTGTCTCATTATTCTTCATGCTCAGGTTTTGTGTGTCTGTGTTCTACATTTTCCCTCAATCATCATCAAATTGTATATCTGCTATCAACAACAGAACATGACATCAATGTGCTTGCCTCATTCTCTCAAATAATACTGCATTTCTTTCAATCTGGCAAACTTGTTTGTTTCACATTTGTAGCTTCTTGGCCGTGATAATCTAGAGTGTGTGTATTCTCTCCACTGTATAGGTACTCCAGCCAGAGACTCAAGATGGACGACTTCAGGCCAATCAGTGTTTTAGGTAGAGGACATTTTGGAAAAGTAAGTACCCAGTAATATCAAACTAATATGCCTTTGTTGGGAACATACAAGTAGTGTATCTTTTAAGGCCAGAAAACATGGATAAATGACTTGTAAAGAGTAAGAAGAAATTTTAAAATTTGAAATGCCTTTGTCTGTTGACGATCGGGTTTTTGCTGTTTGCCTTTCATTCCGGGGGGAAATCTGTTATTTCATCTAGTGGTGATTTGAACTTACTTTTCCTAAGTCACCTGAACAAACTTGATGTGCCAGTGTGGCAGTTTGATTGTTTGACTGTTCAACTGATTCGCCTGTAAATCTTCAAAGTAAAGGTAGACTCATAGATGCATTGCAGTGTGCTCAACAGTAAAGTCTCAAAGCTGTGGAGGATGTTGCCGCTAAGTGAACCAACTGCTCGCAATAAAATTCTAGTCAGTCCACAGATCTTTAGCCGGTACATAGTATAATATAAATAGTATGGAGATCTAGATTATGGATCTATTTGTTAATCCTTACAGGTTTGTCCTATTCTAGATATATCACAGTCTAAATCTTAAACACCCAATTTCATGATCAACATCAAGCTCAAATATGTCAGTAGAAATGATACTGATTATGAAAAAGCTGCAAGGAGTGGTAAAATACCAAGACAAAAGGGCCACACATTTGATGATTTTACCCCCCTCCCCGTTTGTGTGTGTTCACAGGTTTTATTAACTCAGTATAAAAGAACCAGCAAGTATTTTGCTTTGATAAGTTTACCCCCCAGCCTCAGCATTGAGTCTTGTTTGTGTGTGTTCACAGGTTTTATTAACTCAGTATAAAAGAACCAGCGAGTATTTTGCTATCAAGGCTTTAAAGAAAGGCGACATCATTGCCAGGGATGAAGTGGAGAGCTTGATGTCGGAGAAACGCATTTTTGAGGTTATCAACACGATGCGACACCCTTTCTTAGTCAACTTGTTTGCTTGCTTCCAAACCTCGGTAAGTTGGCTTTGATTATGACCTTCAACTAGCTCTATTTTAATCCTGAGCGGGCAAAATATCACGTCTAATAACCTCCATACATTATTGACGCTGGCAACTGGGTGAAACGTGTACTGCATGGGGACATTCCATTTAGACTATTTATCTTTTGTGTTTTGACTTTGGAAACTTTAAAAAAAAAAAAAATTCAGCTACATAAGTGTTTCATATTATGTTCTTTGAAAGCTTTGTAAAATATGTACCAAACAAATATATAAGACGGGAAATGTGATATTGGTTATCAGTATTAGGATATAAGGATTACATTATTTATAGTTTAGGTAAACATCACAGAGTTATCGCTGTCACAGTTGTATTTTAATGCATACTCGCCATCTCCTCTATGACTTTTATCCACAGGAACATGTATGTTTTGTGATGGAGTATGCTTGTGGAGGAGACCTCATGATGCATATTCACAATGATGTCTTCTCCGAGCCACGCACTGTCTTCTATGCTGGCTGTGTGGTCTTAGGGCTACAGTACTTACATGAGAACAAGATTGTTTACAGGTAGGACAATATATCAGGTCTTGTAAGTTGTATGGTGACTATGAATGCCACAGAAAAATAAATACAACAAATCTTACCCAGAATCTGGATTAAATGTGGGATTGTGATCACAGTCAAGATTTCTGCACTCTTTTTTTTTTTTTACTTCAAAGAAAAACAATTGGAGATTTTAAGATCCTTCATATTTCAAACTTTATCTTATTTTTCATCGATAGATCTAAACTTGTCTCTTAAACTCATTTCACTTTAAATTTCCAGAAAAAGACTCCAGCTTTTTTTAATTTTTTTATTATTTTTATGATTTTTTTTTTTTTAGTTTTTAAATGTAATTTTGCATGGGAAGAGCATTAATTATATTACTGGGCACACAATGTGAACCACTAGAATGCACTCAAAAGGGAGGCAAGGGACTATTTATGTCTCTTTTTTTTGGGGGGGGGATTCGTCAAGCCCCCAAATTTGCTGAAAATCCCCCATTTTTCACATCTTGATCACCCAAAACTGATGAACAAGTTAGGCAGGTCTGTTTCATAGTTAAAGTGTAATCTTTTGGTTGTAATTGTTTCCTAACAGAGACTTAAAGCTGGACAACTTGTTGTTGGATTCCGAGGGCTACCTAAAGATGGCAGATTTTGGTTTGTGTAAAGAGGGCATGGGCTACCAGGACCGGACAAGTACATTCTGTGGCACTCCAGAATTCCTTGCACCAGAGGTGCTCACAGAAACATCCTACTCCAGGGCTGTAGACTGGTGGGGGCTCGGTGTGCTCATCTATGAGATGCTGGTGGGAGAGGTTAGTCTACTTGTCCAGAGCAGAGATACCCCAGAGTCTCCAAGATGAGCAAGCAAGAGGCCTTTCAGTGATGATAAAGTTGAAATGATAAAAATGTAGAAGCAAAGGAAGTTTCTCTCTTGGAACTGATTCAAATGAGATGCAAATCGTGAGAAAAATGACGTTTTAAGTTAAAATGTCACATGAAACCAATTACACTGTTTTTCAGTTGCAAGGGAATATTATGCCTGTTGCTTATCAATATGAGCTTTGCTATCACAGTCTTCACTATAAGATAGCCCAGAAAAAGTCAAAAGCTTTAATGGATGGTTCAAAAACACAAATAGAATCAGCTGGTTTTTAAGTAAAGACCTACAATGAAGTACGTTTGGAGAAATTCTCATCTTTAGGCTAGTTAGAAAATAATGGCAAATTGAAAGAATCCAAATGTAATAGTGACAGGTTGGGATCATGATATGTCTCATGAGAGCGAGTGGAGAGTTTAAAATTTTGATAGTTTGTTTTCTGTAAAAGGATATACATCTGATCCTGTGGAACTTTGTGCGTTTTTATTGTAAGTTTTGTCTGAGATATAGTTGCACTGCTTTGTGTGTATCCTTTTCTTTCTCAGTCTCCTTTCCCTGGGGATGATGAGGAGGAGGTGTTTGACAGTATTGTGAATGAAGAAGTTCGCTACCCAAGGTTTCTTTCAACTGAGTCCATTGCTATTATGAGGCGGGTAAGTTTCCCTTCAAGCAGGAGTAATCAAGTGTGTAAAGATTGTGTAAAAAGTAAAATGGGTTCCATGCCTAGTCCAAGCATCTGGGAACCAGAAGTAGGGTCCTAATTGTTCTTGGCATACGGCTTTATGAGGTAGTTTGCCATTGCTTTTCTCGCGGCCTTTACTTTCGCCAGGTCTCAAGAGACCTAGCTACCCATCTAGTGCTGGGTGGACTCAGAGGAGCAACGAAAAATTGATTTGGCCCGAACAGGGATTCGAACCTCAGACCTCTGACTTAGTAGCCAACTGCCCTACGAGATGAGTCATTGCTATTGTGTGTTTCTGTTAGAATCTTCTGTTGAATATTTCTATACATCGGATAAATCATTTGGGATTGTGTATTGTGGGGAAAGTTGAAGATCAGGCACAGGTCAGATTACTATATCTAGATGCTATGTTTCATTGGTATGATATTGTTTTCACAAACACAAAATAGCAGAGGGTTTAACGAGCTTAAATATAGAAATCTACATTCACCAAGAAAGCCAACATTCAAATATACTTTTGGCCCCCATGTCTGTATTCTATTTCGAGGCATTCATTAGTCTACACTGTGTTTAGACTCGATATAGACCCTAGATCTTTGCAAGATTGATGCCAAGGTTTATTATTTTGTAAAGCTACAGGAAATCAACCTTGTTGACTAGATTTAAAAAAAAAAATAAATAAATAAAAAAGAATATTTCTCAGCACATTGAAGCAAGGGACTATCTAGTTGGAGAATATTGACACATCATTGTCAGTCTTTGAAAGTGTAATAGAATACAAATGTGTTATCTAATGTTGTTGATGTACTTGTTTTTTTTTTTTTTTTTTGGG
>BLXT01000008.1:397573-408459 GCA_019648995.1 Plakobranchus ocellatus | reverse complement strand
TATTGAAACATCATGTCATCATTTCACAGAACAGTTTATTTTCCTCTTTTCAAAGCATTCAAACATGCCATAGATTTGCTTGCTTTCCCTTATTCAATCATGTCAAAAATTTGCTTATAAAACAACAATTTTTCAAATTTAAATAAGGCATAGAACAATTGTCCCCCCCCCTTCAAACAAATCATAGAACTGCTTATTTTCTCCCCATTCAAGCAAGTCATAGAACTGCCCATTTTCTCCTTATTCAAACAAATCAGTGAGCTGCCTATTTTCCCCCTATTCAAACATGTCATGGATTTGCCTATTTTCCCCTATTCAAGCATGACAAAGATGTGTTTTTAGAACAACTTATTTTCGCCATTCAAGCAAGTCATAAAACCTCTATTTTTCCCCTATTTAAACAAGTCATAGAATTGTCGATTTTCACATTCAAAGAAGTCATAAGCCTGCATATTATAGTCCCTATTCAAACAAATCATAGAACTGCCTATTTTCTCCCCATCCAAACCATCATCATCAGGTACGTTGTCTGGAGCAGACATTGGTGATCATGTTCCTCCACTCAAACCTTCTCTCAGTTAACTTAATAAGGTTGTTGCTACCCTTGCCTATTGCCCATGACTTAAGACTTTCAATAAGTTATTCTCTGTCTACCTTTACTGGGTGAATCTTCAATCTTTCCAGTAACTGCTAAGTGTTCTAAATCCTTGTGTAGGAAAATAAAGTCTAAAAATGAGTTGCCTCTATCTTATGGTTTTAATTAGTGTCTTTCAATACCAATTCATTGGAATTCTTTTCTGTCCATGATATCGTCATCATTATTCTGATAAACTACATCTCTACTGCTAGTTTTTACTCTCTTTCCTTGTTTATTGTCCAACACTCACTACTATACAAAAGTACTGACCATAAATATGTTTTCATTGCCGTTATTTTGATTTTCATACTTATGTTTTTGTTTGCCAGTACTGTTTTTATTTTTTTTTTAATGCATCTTGGTCATAGCTATCCTTTTACTTATTTCACTTGGGCATCTGCCATCTGATGTTATCAGGCATTCTGTTCGCCAGTACTGTTTTCATTTTTTGGAATGCATCTTTGGCCATAGCTATCCTTTTACTTATTTCACTTGTGCATCTGCCATCTGATGTTATCAGGCAACTTACAGATTTGAATTTTGTGACTTATTTGATTTGTTTGCCTTTGGTAATCAGATTGCACTTGGGGGCTAGAGGATTTCTTTCAGATGACCATATGTTCCGTTTTCATTATATTCAAAGACAGGCCCATTCTTTTGTTCTCTAAAACGACAGTATCTAGAAGTTTCAAATCAATGATATGCAAAAGTTGTAGATCTGGCAGCCAAGACTAGGAGTTGTTGTCACACACACAGCTAATAAGATCTAAGTGTTTATCAGCACAGAGCTACTGTCTATTTGGTTTTGCCAAATCCTCACTCATATCAATGTTAATCATTCAAACTTCTTGCAAAGATATGATTGGGGAAACAACTAGAAGAGTATTACTGTGCCTGGGAACAAGGGAATGTTGGGGAAAGTTTTCATCACCCTACTGAACTCACCTTTTCCGTACTTCTTCAAGTAATCAATTCTCTTCTTAAGGTTGTAGCCTAGAAGATATTCAGCATAGCTTTTCTTTACACCATCTTCCTCATAGTAAACTCTTGTTACAGCTTTGAAGAACCCACTGAGTTTGATGTAGTCAGAGCTCAAACGTGCTAAGATCAGTTCAACTAAAAAAATCAACCAAAAACATGAAGCACTATGATAAAAAAAAAAATGGTCAGAGATACGGAGACATACTAAAAAGAGTGATGTTAAGAAAGAAAACTACCTTTAAATGAAGTTGAAAAAGTTTACCATAAAAAATTTGACAAAATAAAGGCTTATATAGGAAGTGGCTCCCCAATGTAGAGATCCCATCCAATCTACTGTTTTGCATCTTAAATTTTTTAACAACTAGCCTTCATTTCCACAGAATCAAAAATTTCATTCAGAATATAAAGATCTATGCCCAGATCTAGATTTAGGTACATCAATTCTCTAGGCTCTTCTAACACCATAAATAATCAAGACTTGTACAGATATGAAGATCTCTATAACCTAAACTTAGCTCTAGACCAAGTATCAGAATATTCACAATTATTAGATTCAAAAGAACTTGAACTCAAGATATCTCTTGTGATCTAGATCTATATGTAGATCTACTGTGTGCTTCTAAAATACGGCTCTATTTAAGTAATGCAATTTATAGGCAAGGTAGGATATTTTGAGTTTGTCATCATTCGATATAATACGGGACTGTGGGATAGACACTCATTTTCTGAGATTTTCCCACAATTTTTGTGAAATTTGGACAAGTGTGACTCTGAAAGGACTGAGAATACAAAATATGTTCAATTTGGACAAATTAGAAACACTGTTTACGGTATGTTTTATCATGCTCTAGTTAATGTTTTCAGCCCTCCATTTTTCTCAGCAATTGTAGAGCTTTTCATAAATATTCAGTATTTCGTACGCTTTATAGCCCACATCTAGCTTCAGATAGGAAATGGACATAACTGAATGATTGTAACAGTTCTTAGAAGCAACTGAAACTTTCTTCTTATTTAGAACAAGGCTTACTGGTGGGTTCTTTGGTGTGAGGATCTGTCCCCTTGTTCTTGGTTTGCATGACTAGAGCTGCCAAGGCATTGGTAGAGCTTGTCTTCTCCAATTCGTTTATGGTTGGTCGGAGTATAGTTGCACCATAAGGATTAGACTTGCTGCTCAGAAGCTCTTCCGCCTTGGCCTTGCTGATGAATCCATAAATGGAACTGAGGAAAAAGAATGGGTTTACAGTAGAAGTTTTACAAAGTCTCAAAAAGGTCCTGTAAAATTCTAATTCTGCAAAATAGGCATCATGACATTACTAAACTGGTCAATTTGACCTTAGAAATGTGTGTGAAAAACATGGCAAAAAAAGCCAAAAAAGTCTTACACAAAAAAAAAAAAAAAAAAAAAAAAAAAAGTGCGGAAAGAGCAAACTATCAAAGCATTTTGCTGTCTCAAAAAAGTTTTCTTTAATCTCTGTCATAACATTTCACTGACAAAAAAAAAATGTACGATATGATTTCATTTTTAAAAAGCAATAGTATTTTCACAAAAAGAAAAGTTATTTGGGCCTTAGCTGTCAAAGGTTAGAGAGAGTTCACATGGTACTGACAGTTGTGTGAAGTTAAGATGTGACAGATCAAAGCAATGCAAATTGAAACAAGAAAGATCAACTCCAACAACAGAGCAAAATGATTCGATTAATTTTGGTCGCTGATTTAAATCTTGCCATCAATTTTACTAGGCTAGCTTTTCTCAGTTAGATAATCTGCTAGTGCCCTGGTTGATATAAAGCAGATCCCTATAAAGCGGAATTCTTCTTTGTATCCTTTTCAATAAACTTCAGCAATTTTATTTCCATCATGTTGAAAAGATCTAAATCAAAGATACACTCGCCTGATTCAATATTCAATTCAAATCTACCATTAGATCATAATTATTATAAAACTGGCACTGGCTTGTGTCAATCAGAGATTCTCAAGGTTCTTCAAAGTTAGATTCTGGATCTAGATCAGTGCCTGCAAAACACCTGGTCAGGCCTCCTCTGTAGGCTGTAAGATATTGCATGTATAATTGCTGTCTCTAAGTCTGTGTAATATATGTTCCCAAAAATGTCAGTCAAAAGTTAAGAGGTTATAAATGCACAAGGTGGTCCTAAGCCTGTCAATTACTATTAAAATTTAAACTTCTGCCTCTTAATTTTAGGTTAATGAATGATTTCAAATTTGCCATCAGATTTTTTTATTTGTTGTCCTTACTGAAATAGTCTGTTGAAAGAACCCTTAGTCAAGCTGTTTGACATCACAGTGCAGACAATCAGTCACCCTCAATGCCTTATCAATCAATGATAGGTAGGTCTAGGAACAGTAAGTTAATGATGCCCTGCACTGATGGAATTGCTTTATTGAAAACTTCAATATTATTCTGCCATAGCCGATTAAAGAGCAGTACCTCAGTATAAGTCTATGGATGATACTGATGATTTTTTTTGGCTATGGCAGTATTGTTCTCAATATCTATGCTGTACTGTTTGTGTTTGCTATCTAGGAATGTGTTACTTTGAGTTTCTCAATCTTTTCTTTTTGTAAGCATTTTGGTTCATGATTTAAAAAATCATCATTTTTCAAAACTAATCAATTCGGAAAGAAATGTACATATTTGTAAAGTACAAGGACAGAAGTGAAAAATCTTCCAAGATAAAAATAAAACAATTTAAAAAAAAAAATAAACAGACTTACTTGTAAGTGGCTTTTAAAAAAAATTGCCTGCATAGGACGAAATCCTGCGCTGCCTAGGGTGCAATTCTAACTTTGAATTTTAGTGTTTAAAAAGACAAAATATTGCTTCTCCTGGCCTCAAAATACCTTTTTTAAAAGATTGGAGAAGGCAGTATTTATTTTACGCTCGACTGGTACACTTGTTGGAAGTCTGGCAATTGCCTGTAAATTTATAGGTCTGAGTGAAAAATAAAGCACCCTGGGGTGGAAGTGGTCAATCAAAACCAGCGTCTCCAATGCATTAAATCATAAAAGAGCACAACTGCAAATTTTTAAATTAAAAAGTAGATTCTGAAATTCAGGTAATTTTCAGGTGAAAAATCTGGAGTTTCCAGAATGAAAGGCATGACTGAATAGACCTACAAGAGAGATTCTAACAAAGCCTGATAACACCTTTGTGACTGTGGCATTGGTTGGGGAGATTGGGGTCAAAATATAAAGCACCAGTTGATTTCAAACACAGAGGAAGAAGAGAAAGAATTTAGTTTGAAAAATTAACCCCCTTTACATCATGTGTGACTGAGGTATCAAAAGTCTAGAGAGAAAGAAAAAGAAATTATTGAGTGAAGCAACAGATTTAAAAAGTCATGTGTCACGCGGTTATTATCTGCTTCACCCTGAATACAGCAAGACAAAAAAAATTTCCTTTTAACTCTTCTAAGACAAATTTTTTTTTTTGGGTGCCGAAGAAACAAGAATAGAGAGACCTGTCAGCGCTAATATATCGACATATGTCCGGATTGGGGTGAAAATTATTGTCAATATATTGGCATACATCCAGGTAGAGTTTACTAAGACAAGCCACAGTCTTTGGTTCTAGAAAGTTTTCAACGTCAATTGTCAACTTCTAAAAAATTATGACTTTTTTACATTTCGTTAAAGGTTAAAGGTTTGTCACGCATTTCTAGAAGGCAAATGTTTTAGCTAAATTTAAGCTAATTAATAGAAATATATATTTTTTTGTCAAGAAGAAAAGCTGAAGTTTTACAAGTAAAAAACTGGTGAGAGAGTTAAAACACAGAGGCATAATATATGTTTCTTCCCAGAAAATAAAAATCAGGGTTTTTGGAAGTTAAGCTGAAACAATTATGTCTGAAGACTGCTGTTTTTGAGTGACATGGTGCAAATGGGTTTGTAAAAGACTTGACTAGCTGAGATTATTTTCCTTCTTCTATAAACTACTTCTTCAGTACATCTCAGGTTAAGGTTCAACTGAGTCTAAGAAATTTTCACTTTTGAGCAGCTACAAATAACAAATCTACATTTATGCACAACCCCTTCCCCCAGGTTTAAGATAAAATTACGATCAGACTGACTAACATGTGGCTGCAAACCCTAGGTTTTCAGATAAAATTACTATCACGCAGATTAACATATGATTGCTCCCCCTAGGTTTTTAAATAAAATTACTATCAGACTGAAAAACATTTGACTGCTATCCCTAGGTTTTAAGA
This sequence comes from Plakobranchus ocellatus, assembly GCA_019648995.1. Taxonomy (NCBI): domain Eukaryota; kingdom Metazoa; phylum Mollusca; class Gastropoda; family Plakobranchidae; genus Plakobranchus; species Plakobranchus ocellatus. Next base: position 402,615 of record BLXT01000008.1, on the reverse strand, counting down.
CATAACTTCTATAAGACTAATTGATATATAACTCTTTCCCCTAGATTTCAAGATATAGCTAGTTTAAGACTGACTAATAGATGATTCCTTTATCTAGTTTTTAAAACATAACGAGTAAAATGACCAATATGTGACTACTTCCCGTGGGTGACTCACTGATACGCATCTCTTCCCCAAGGTTTTATTACTCTAAGACTGACTGATATGCCACTCCTTCCCCTAGATTTTAAAACATAATTACTAAAAGACTGACCAATATGTGTCTCCTTTCCCTAGGTTTTAAGACACAATTACTATAAGACTGACCAATATGTGTCTCCTTTCCCTAGGTATTAAGACACAATTACTCTAAGACTGACTGCTTTGTGATTCCTTCCCCAAGGTTTTAAGACACAATTACAATAAGTCTGACCAATATATGTCTCCTTTCCCTTGGTATTAAGACACAGTTAGTATAAGACTGACTAATATGTGACTCATTCCCCTTGGTTTTAAGACACAATTACTATAAGTCTTACTAAGATGTGACTGCTTCCCCTAGGTTTTAAGACATAGTTACAATAAGACTGATGAATTTTGATCTGACTCACCCATCCAGCCAGAGCTCAAGCCACAAGGTTTTGATTGTATTCACGACAGCATAGAACCATGTGAAGAAGTTATCTGGCACTCGAAATGGCTTTGTCTGTTGGAGGTAGGCATAAAATCACAAGATTTTCATTACAATTCTTTAATTGTGCTTAGGAATCTATTTTTGTTCGAGACACAATTTTATGCTCTATGTTTATTTTTCACTAATAGCATAAATTTGTCACTTTAAAACATTTACTGAGAACAACGTTAATCCTTCCTCCAAGGCCAAACGTGAAGAAGTCTGAACTCTAACATGATAAAATGAGAAAATCTTGTTAGGGTTGAAAAATTGTATATTACAAAATAAACTTTGCAAAGAAATGCTCAATAAAATATTGCATCTTTCATTTCTCTCATATTTAAATAAATGAGCTTGTGTGTCTGAGCAACTCTGAACTTGGTATGGATTTCCAAGGATAAATACAGAAAGTCATCTGCTTCCTGTCCATACAGATTGAGTTTTCTGTCTGCGGATGTCTCAAAGAGACATGAAGCTGAATGAATTAAATTGACTGGAAGTATTGAAGAAGCAACTTTCTTTGCAGATTTTTAAGGGCTAACCTTTCATAATTTGTAAAAAGCAACAACAGCAAAAAAATAAAAAACTGTTGGCAAGACCTCTGAATATGCACACAACCATTTCATGACATGAAAATAAAATGCAATTTCTTGTGAGATCACTTGCGTTTTATTGGTAAATTAGTTGCTGAAACTGACCTGATTAACTAAAACCCAGCCACCATTATTCAAGATGGTGATCTGAGGTGATCAATTTTTTTCCTGCGAATTTTGAAAAATATCTTGGTCTTTGGATGCAATCATTAATTTTTAATTATTCATAACCGTCGACAAATTTGTAAAATTGTAAACAGTTGAAAAAAATGTTCTTCATTTCGTCATTATTATCAAAAAAATCGCTATGTGTGCATAATTGAAAATCTTTTCAAACTTTTTGTTTGTAATTTTCAATTGTTTTCTCTTAATTTGCTTTCTATTCAGTGCAGTGATTCTTGACAAGCACTGAGTTGTGTACAGATGCATCTTATTTTAGAACAAAATTTTTAAAATCAGGAAAAACTCACCCCAATAAAATCTTGCAGATTGACCATGCCAGCTCCATTTTCTGGTGTTGCAGAGTAGCAAAAGAGAGAGAGAGAGAGTGAGAGAGAAATTAACCCCTTAACATAATGATCTTTTGATAGCCTGATACTATTGCATTTGGCAAATAGAGGGCAAGAAACGCTAGACACATTGGTAGATTTCATGTAACATCCCGTCCTATCCTCCGCAATCTTCAAACAACATTTTCTTTCTTTCTCTTTTGCAGCCAACTTTTCAAAGTGCCAGCTTCCCAGCATCTTCTATAGGTGCCTTTTCTGAAACAGACATTGGCGATCATGTTTCTCCACTCAAATAGTGTTCTCAGTCCACCTTATAAAGTTATTGTTGCTACCATTACCTTTTGCCCATGACTTGAAACTATAAATAAAAGTTATTCTCTGTCTAACTCACCGCATTTGCCTTCTATCTTTCCAGTGACTCCTAAGTGTTCTGAACCCTTGTGTTGGCAAATATGTCCTGAAAATTGTAGTTGCCTCCATCTTATAACTTTAACTGAAATGATCGCTCAAGATTGGCTTCTTTCAGGGCCAATTCATTGGACTTTTTTTCCGTCATGATATCTTCATCATTCTTCACATATATCATATCTCTACTGCTTCTAATTATTGTCCAACACTCACTACCATATAAAAGTACTGACCATACATATGTTTTTATTACCCTTGTTTTGGGTTTCCATACATGTGTTTTTGTTTGCTAAGGGTTTCATTTTTTGGAATGGATCTTTTGCCATGGCAATTTTTTTACTTATTTCACATGTGGACCTACCAGCATATTGAATGCAATATTGGGGCCAGGGAGTTTTTATTTTACAATATGATACATATGCCAGAAAAATAGGGCCAGTCAGTAACAAGGACATATTGAGTTACATGTATAGCTCATTTTTATCGAGAGGGAAAAAAAAAGCAACTCATATCTCTATTACACATTTATGTGAAAAGAAGTGCAAGTTTGGAGTTATGCAATTTTCCGAATCTTTTTGAGTCAATAAAAATGTTTTTAAGGACCTGACGCAAAAACAGCCATAATAAGTTGCCACTGATTTGCCATTGTAGCCACACAAATTACTTTACTTTGGTACTCCCTTTCCCTTCCAAAACAAAACAAAAAATAAGGTTGCAAATGTTTTGAATCCTAGGCTCAAACAGGAGTTTCCAATAACTTACAATGGACACCGTATTTTCAGGTCTGGACATGCAACAACACATTTGTGAGCTTCCTTAAACCCATTCTCTATAAAAACTTTGGTGGTAGACATTCTTTAGTGAAAAAGCACAAGGATAAATATTCAAAAATAATTTACGGACAGCAAAGGGATTAGATCAGTTGCCTGCTGGATTTAGATAACATAGGGATAAGACTTTAGAAGTAGATAACCTCTAGATGTAATCTGATGTAAGCCTAGTCCTAGAAATTAGACCAACCTTTTCTACAGTGATAAAAACTTTTAATGATGAAAAGTAGCAACAGGCCAAACTAGTGATTTGAAAATGGTCTGTTTCTACAAATCTTTTTTTAATAGCTTAAAAAAAAATTGAATACCTGACTTCAGAAAAGCTTTTACTTTGCTCTACTAACGTAAAACATTTCTGCTGAATTCAATGTATGTCTTAAACTGAGATATCCTGATCAGAGTCATTTTGCTATGGATATACTACTCTGAGAGGGTAATCATGTAAAAGAGCACTGTAAAGTTTTAGATTTAAAAAAAAATTCAAAACTTCAAAATGCAAGAGCAAGAAGATGTCTTTGTTCTTCCAGTTAATTCTTCTGCATTTTTCACTCCCTCTACCCTTGTTTTGTACATAATAAATTGGATAGAAAGCAGCAAACTTGGTTGTAGTCTAGATAAGTGTACTTTTTCTTGCTTCGTTTTTCTCTCATTACTATTAGACCCTCACTATTTTTGTCTGAGAAAACATTAAACTGGATAAAAGGCAGCATACTTGGTAGAAGTTCAGAAAGGTACACTTGTTCTTCAAAGCGAAGTTCACGACCTCTCTCATGCACATGGCGAACACACTTGTTCAGCAAATCTAAAACAACTTTTTCAGGAAGTTCTTCTGGACACTGAAAGTTTCCATGGTACTGTGATTGGATGAAAACAGATTGCACAAAGTTAATATACAGGAAAAGTTTCTGTTGAGAGGAAAAAAGAAAGAGTAAAACTTAGGGGAAAAAGAAAAAAAAACCATGGTTTTGTTTGATTATCTTTCTTCATTCCATAAATTGGTCTGACTTATAACTTAGTTCAATTAATTGAGAATTATTAGCTTCTAAAAAATAAATTTCCATCAAAAAGACTTTGAAACTCATGTCTTATATTAAAAAGAGTCCTTGATTTAAAATGCTTTGGAGTGCTAATTCTGCAAATGAGACTATCTCCTGAATAGTATGTTTTGACAATTCATTATAGTTCCAATTGTTTTGATGAGGATATTTCATTTATGAACATGAATAATATTTTGGTTGTTTTTTTTTTTTAAAGTTTGAATTACTTGCAAACAAAGAATAACAACAGTGTGTAAGGAGAAAGCACTTCCACAGTCTCACCCTCAGTTTCCATGTTGTTCATGAAATGTTTCGTCTGACACACAGATAATGAGGCTAAAAAACTTCTTTTTCATCTTCAAAAAAGAATATGGATTTTTTCCATTATGTTAGCATCATCTAGTAAAACTCAACCAATTTTGTTAATAAGCTTTCTGCAAGATGGAATGGATTTTCTGATGAAAAACTTTGTGCCTCATGGAATGCCTGGTGATAAATCTGTTACTTACAGATGTATTTAAAAAAGCTGATTGCTTAACTAAGAATCAATAGAAAAGTTACCATGTCTGACGAACTTCCAAAATACCACAAACGAGTTCCAATGAATGACAGCAGCTGATTTGAACCAGTGTTGAACAGAAATGGGAGTGATAAAACCTGTATTCAGACAGAAATAGAAGAAAGAACCATATTACTGTTTCATGTGCTGAAATAAATATGGTAATAAAAGAATACAACCACCAACGCAAACTTATAAGAACATGTGCTGAAGTAGGTAATATTCATAAGAATAAAGACAATTTTTTTCCTACTTTGAATTATCATAATATCATCCACAAACTAGCATTGAAATATAATAACATCATCTAATGTCTTGTTTTTAAAAAGTGGTGATTATTTCTTCCAGAGATTTGATCATCTACAGCTATCAGTTTCCTCATCATTTTTTTGTGCACAGCCATTTTGTTTTTTAATCAGCCTGCTCTTTCTTTGTCTCTTTTTGACTCTAAATA
>BLXT01000008.1:276351-289686 GCA_019648995.1 Plakobranchus ocellatus | reverse complement strand
CTCAGTGATTTAGACTTCTTGTTTCAGAGACAGTATGGAAATATGGAAACTGCTCTGTTGATCCTCAGTGTTTTAGACTTCTTGTTGCAGAGACAGTTATGGAAATATTGAAGTGATTGCGATGGTTTCAATGTTTTAGACTTATTGTTGCAGTGACAGTTATGGAAATATTGAAGTGATTGTGATGGTTTCAGTGTTTTAGACTTCTTGTTGCAGTGACAGTTGTGGAAATATTGAAGTGATTGTGATGGTTTCAGTGATTTAGACTTCTTGTTGCAGTGACAGTTGTGGAAATATTGAAGTGATTGTGATGGTTTCAGTGTTTTAGACTTCTTGTTGCAGTGACAGTTATGGAAATATTGAAACAGTTCTTTATGTTTTTCTGTACCAAATCGCTCCTCTTAAGGCTCAGATGGCTGCAGTTTTCGATGCAAGTTGTGCAACTTTGTAAAGGTTGTTTCTTAGAGTGTATTATATTCTCTATACTTCTGTCACTGTTTTTTCTGCCAAAGTGCCTCGTTTTGTGGTGAAACTAGAAAGTATTTTTAAAATGGTGTCAGGTTCAAAGAGCTCAAACTTCTTTTATTTCGATTTCTCCATTTTATTTCACTATACCTTTTTTTTTCTATCTTTCAAAATGTGTTGCTAAGCGATTTTGCAAAAAAGGTTTTTTTTTTCAGGTTAAAAATATTTTAAATTGGGCACTATGTTTGTTTATTAGACCAAGCTTTTTGTCATACTTTTCATCTCTTCAATACTTCAGTGCAACGCAGATTTGTTGTGCCTAAGTTTGAAGCAGAGCCATATCTTCCAAGCTAGAGGAGTTTCCTCGATGAAACTCTAAATGTAGAAAACTATATATAACTTTGACATCAGTCATTTTATTTTGTTGGTTTCAGGTCTTTTTGTTTGTCTCTTTATGTGTTTGTGAGAAGCTTTCTTCAAATGCTAAATCTTGATATTCAGAAGTAGAGTAATTATCAAATAAATTTGAACAAAACTAGTCAAAAATCTCATTCCACTTTAAATTTAAGATTTTGTCCAGCCGTGAAGGAAATCCTAGCACAGAGGGGGAAAATTGTGTAAGAGCAAAGTTGTTTTTAAGTATTTTTATACTTTTTTTTGTTTATTTGTGTCAATTTTTTTTCCATTAAAAATAAAGTTGCTGATGCCAGTAAGCCAAAGCTGGAGAAACTAGAAATGCCATCATCATCTGCCACAGCTTTTAGCTCCAGCACCTCTGTGTGCACTCCGAGTCCTCCTCCTCTTGAAGTGGACAAGGCTTTGAGGGAGTCTGTTGCTCAAGTGATGAGTATTAGTCCTGATGGGATTCCTCTCGACAAATTCCAGGAAACATACCAGGTTGGCTGATTTTTCTATATTTTCTATGGGAAGAGTTCACACCAATGTTTTAGTTTTCAAAAATTTCCATTTTTTTTTTCTTTTCTTTTATCCAGAGTATTTTGAAAAGATGACAAGTCGTTGTCACCCACACTATCTTTTTTTTAAAAAAAAAAAAAATTTATTTCTAATAGAACTCATTTCTCCAGGATCTCAGAAGAAAGACTTCACTTTGTTTTAATTCAGTTTTGCCTCTTATTTCACAGGCTGTGACTGGGAAATCTCTCAACGTGGCCAGGTATGGGCCAGGAGGGCTGAAGCGAATCCTGCACAGCATGTCTGATATCCTCATTATATCTCTGGATGCCTCAGGTAGTTGAAGCCAATTTTTATCAGAGAAAGGAATTAAAGCAAACTCTCCAGCCGTGAGGCTGCGACGTGTTTTCTCCACGTCATGCACAATGATGATGCCTGTAAAGACCAGGTTGTAAAGGGCTTACAACTTTTTCTTGAGATTTTTTTACTCTTACCGTCCCAGAATTTCTCTTAGTTTTGCTGCCTCATGTCATAACTTTCGGTTTTTGTTTTTTTTTTCTTAGTTGAGTCCCAAATATTCTTTCATAGATGGGCGCCTAATTTTTGTAACTAATCAAAGAAAGCAGTGTCCAGTTTGTTTACTCTCAGAATGCCATGTTGAATTTTAAAAATCCTCTTTTAATTTCCCCATAGTTTTGCATCATAGACAGGTTTTTTGTGCTTTGAAGAACTCTAGATGGAGTTTCATGTTTTCTCAATTGGATAAAGGTTTAACTCACTGAGCACTGGGCTAAATTGTGCTGTTAATACCGTGCCACTAGCCTATTTTGAGGTATTTTGAAAATGTGTCAAAGTATAATAAATCCAGCTAGCTTTATGAAATTTTTAGTGTACTGATAGCTTTATGTTAGTATTATAATCTGTAAAATTGTTTCGTCATTCTATATAAAAGTGGATTTTTTTCATACATTTTAAAATAGGCTGTATTTTCACTTTCAAACTTTTTTTTTCGGCCTTCTCAATTCAAAACCCTTGTGCACAAAACAAAGAATCTAGATCTAAATCTTAGATTCTGAAAGTGAATAGGCCTAGATGCGCGCCAGTGATGGAATAAGTTACAGAGAATCTAGTTCGATATACAGAATTAGGATGATGTGGCTAGGTTTAGATCTAAAAAAATTACCATATAGAATTTCGATCTCTGTTTATTTCTCACTCGAATAAGCCATTATTTTGGCGCTCAAAACATTTTGAGGCAAGGAAAATATTGCACAGTGGTTTCCCTTCGCTCTCAATTGGTTTGGCAAAAGGAAATAAATAAGATTGGAACAGTAGTGGTCAGGAAAATGAAGACCGTGTACACATGGTTTTCGTACTCGGTCGAATATGATAACCGAACACCGAGTATACACGGTATTCATATTTTGTGAGTTAAAAATACAACTAGTAATTTATTATGGTTGATCTGACCATAAATCGCAGACCTGATTTGTTTCCCAAATTCGTTGCCACTTGTCATTCTTGTTTCTCTCTCCCTCTTAGTTTCTTTGTTTCACTACCTGTATTTCCCCTGTCTATTCCTCTTCTCTATCTCTCATCTCTCTTTTTCCTCCATTGTTATCTTCCTTTCATTTTTCCCCTTTATATCTCAGTCTTTTTTGCCTTCTTCACACTCTTTTGTCAGTGAGAAACTAACTTTCTTCTTATTAGTCTTTCTTTCTCTGTATCACTCTCACTTCTCTTTTTTTCTATCATCCTCTCTCCCTTGCTCACTCACTTTCCCCTTTATTATTCTTTACTATATCTCTTTCCCTCCACTTACATCCTCATCCTCTCTCCCTTGCTCACTCACTTTCCCCTTTATTATTCTTTACTCTATCTCTTTCCCTCCACTTACATCCTTTAGTTTGAACAATCTAAGTATGTTGAGTTAAGGGTTTTAGTAAAATGCTCTTGTCTATTATTGTCTACAAGCTCTGAATTTTTTCCTCATTGGTCCCTGAGGTTTCAATTGAGAGGCAGAAATTTGTAATATAAAATGAGATTAATAAGGGATAAGTGGATGGGTGCAGGGATGTATTAGAATCTTGAAAGTAGAGAACGGTAAAATCAAGACATTACTTGCCACGCACGATAAAAATACCTTCTTTTAATTCTTTCCTTTTTTTCACCGCCTGTATTAACGGAGATGCTCTGAATTTCTGTTATAATAAGAAGCCAGAAGAAGGATGGGTATTATAAGAGTATAAAAGATGATTATTATCAGGTTAGAGAGCTATTACGTTAGCTCCCCAACTTAAAAAAAAAAAAAAGAAAATTTGATTTCTTTCTTACAAAGACCTCATGCTTGTAGCCACCTAGAAAGTATTATGTTTTCATATTGTGTTTTGCATTTTTTTTTTATTTTGAGATTCCTTTCCTCATTCTATATATGTCTACTACTCTGCAGACAAGGCAGTTGTCCTTCCCAAGATGCACAGTGCTCCTCGTAGTTTTGACCAGCTGCAAGTCCAGTTTCAGCCCATTGTTGGTTCAAATGCTGAAGATGTAAGACTTTCTTTGTTTTTGTGAGAGTTAGTGAGTAAGGTCTGTCTTGAGAATGAACCCAACCAGCAGTATGCTGTGAATGCCAGTGTGTAAGGTCTGTCTTGAGACTGAACCCAACAAGCAGTATGCTGTGAATGTCAGTGAGTAAGGTCTGTTTTGAGACTGAACTCAACTAGCAGGATGCTGTGAATGTCAGTGTATAAGGTCTGTCTTGAGACTGAACTCAACCAGCAGGATGCTGTGAATGTCAGTGTGTAAGGTCTGTCTTGAGACTGAACTCAAAAGCGGGATGCTGTGAATATCAGTGTACAAGGTCTGTCTTGAGATTGAACCCAACCAGCAGGATGCTGTGAATGTCAGTGTGTAAGGTCTGTTTTAAGACTGAACTCAACAAGCAAGATGCAGTGAATGTCATTGTGTGAGGTCTGTCTTGAGACTGAATTCAACATGCAAGATGCTGTGAGTGTCAGTGTGTAAAGTCTGTCTTGAGACTAAACTCAACAAGCAAGATGCAGTGAATGTCAGTGTGTAAGGTCTGTCTTGAGACTAAACTCAACAAGCAAGATGCAGTGAATGTCAAAGTGTAAGGTCTGTTTTGAGACTGAATTCAACATGCAAGATGCTGTGAGTGTCAGTGTGTAAGGTCTGTCTTGAGACTAAACTCAACAAGCAAGATGCTGTGAGTGTCAGTGTGTAAGGTCTGTCTTGAGACTGAACTCAACTAGCAGGATGCTGTGAGTGTCAGTGTGTAAGGTCTGTCTTGAGACTGAACTCAACTAGCAGTATGCTGTGAATGTCAGTGTGTAAGGTCTGTTTTGAGACTGACCTCAACAAGCAAGATGCAGTGAATGTCAGTATGTAAGGTTTGTCTTAAGACTGAATTCAACAAGCAAGATGCAGTGAATGTCAGTGTGTAAGGTTTGTCTTGAGACTGAATTCAACATGCAAAATGCTGTGAATGTCGGTATGTAAGGTCTGTTTTGAGACTGAACTCAACAAGCAGAACGCTGTGAATGTTGGTATGTAAGGTCTGTCTTAGCTCGCCATCTTTTTCATTACCCTCATCAAAATCCACATCACTCTCATTAACTTTTTTTATCTCCTTTATCATCTACAGAGCTAAATGCTTACATCTCTCTAGATTTGTTTATTGGTTGATCACATGATAAATTTGAAAACCATACAGAAAAAAGTAGTATCTCTGTAAGTTTGATCAGATCCATGGCTGATGCTCTCTCCTGACAGTGACCTGGAAGCCTTTTGTGGGCAGGTTCTGTGTGCAAAGTCCAGACCTGCACCAATGTCTCAAGTTTGAAATAGTTAATGGAAATGGAAAGTAGAACTCACCTGGTGATCAGAACTGCAAGGCCCCCATGGGATAAACATTGAATAGAGGTTCATTCCATACTTAAAATACTTGTGCTATATTCAGCTTTCATTAGTTGGAAGTGGATGATCCTGCCAATATGTTTTAAAGGTGATAGTGAGTGATAATGCCATTTATTAGTTAAAAGGAAAAACATGGTTCTAAAAAAGTGTTGGCATTTATTTTCAGTGGTATATAAAATAAGGTCATATTTTTATGTTGCCAATGTGTTCTCCAGGTGTCTGATTCGATCCTGCATCTGCCTAATGACGCTGTGAGCCCAGGCTGCACATACCGACCTCAACCTTTGCCCCCCTCCAGTGCTGACGGCGGAGACTACATAGAGCTGTATGTCTCTAACGTGATCAGCCCTGACATGTTTTGGATCCAGTTGAGGGGGCGTAAAACTACACTGGCCTTGGAGGATCTGATGGATGAGCTTGAGGCCGTGTAGTAAGTACAGTTTGTGCCAAACGCTTCAATCAGGATAGCTCTTCAAGTTGGTGCAATCTATTTAGAGGTTTGCACGACCATTTTTTTATGTGAAAGTTCTGTTGCTATTATATTTGTATATTCATCACAGTGAAGCTGTTTGTCTAGTAGTGAGAGGCAGGTGCCTTTGATTGTGTGTTCAAATTTGGCTGTACATGTGACATTTTTGTCCCTGGTGAAAGCATTTTACATGGCCTTCCTCGACCTCCCCAAGCTTGATACCTGACGTAAAGGGAATTGTTTATATTGTGCATTTAGAACATCGGCCACCAGTAAAAGTCTGAAAATCATCTTAATGGCACTTGTCCCTGGATCAAGCCCAATGAATCGCATGTTGCTTTTGAGAAAAAAGGAATTTTAAGTAAACTTTTTTCTTTCTTTTCAATGCTTCAAAAAAAATTTATAGCGCCTTAAACATGGCACAAAAATTCAGTATATCTATTTAAAGTTTTCTGAAAGCTATTTTTGCCTTTATCAATGATTTTAAATGCTTGAAACAAGATTTCTGTCTTAGTTTGACTGGTTTAGAGACATTTCTGTCCCGGTGATTTTCCATGTGCATAATTAAATCTTCAATTTTGTTCAAGCTCTTGGTTGATGAAATTCTGTTCCCTGTGAAGCACAAGTGTAAAAAAATGACTAAAAAAATCCCATACTGGAAAAAGCTCACTGCAATTTGGAGAAGGGTCTTGAATTTTCAGTGATATTGGGGGGCTTTTTGTTTTTGTGGACAATGGGCAACCAGTGAAATGTTTTAGTTTGTCCTTACAGGATGTACTGTCCCTCAACATGCACCATATTGTCACTGATTCAGCAAGCTTAATTTTTGCAGCCTAATTTACAAGAGGTTTGAGCTTGGGTCTTCCAGGTTTGGTAAACAATGGAGCTCAGCTCTTAGTCATGTCCCTTGACAATCTCAACAGGCTGCCCATTCTAAAGTTTGCATTGTAGTTTTTGATCTTCCATAGAAAGTGTCTCTGGTTTAGAGAATGCGTTGGGAAAACATTTTTTTATCGCCTACACTGATTAAACAAATAATTTTTTTTTGCAACAATAACTCTGCATTTTTTAGTCATTCTTTTACAAAATGCCACAACAAATCATGGAGGCAATATCGGTTCTAATCCATATCCTGTGATAGAAGCAACTCAATAAACCTTCCCTTTGTTTATAAAACTAACAATGACTTTCCTTATTTATATAGATATAAAATATTTTTCCTATGCTTGTATAATGCTTGCGTCTGGCCCAAGTTTAACAACTTGAAATATAATTCCCATATATCTAATCTGTTTTTAACACCTATCCCATTTTGAAGCAACTTCTGACATCTTTTCCAAGTTTAAATAAAAGAAACTGCTTTATTAACTCTTAGCGAGGCGAATTTTCAGGACCTATGAGGTCCCCCAGAGGCGAATTAATATGGAGTTTTTGAAAAATTAAAAGGTGTCATACAAAAATTCACAAATTTTTTTATTTTTCAACATAAAACTACAAACCATGCATCAATGGAAAGGAAATTAAATACAGATTCACATGAAATAAAAATCTATGCCATCAACCTTTTTGCTTTTTATGTCTGTTTTTGTGTTTGTCAGTGGTTCTGGTAGTGGCGGCGATGCCAGCCACTTGCTAGATCTACATCTAAATCTTGATCTCCAGGAGCTTAAACCATAGGCTCAGGCTTGCTAACAAGTATCCTAAGTATCAACTGTGCATCTTGTACAAATTCAGCACTATTCCTGCCATTATCGTCTGCATACAGTTTCTCAAACAGGTCAGGAATTGGGTTGGGACCGGTCTAGCCATGATTTTCAACAGTATAGCACACATTCAGATCTACATTTGTTTACTTCTCAATTTCTAACCCAATCTAAAGCGTAGACAGCTAGTCTTAGCAGTTTGATAAAGGGGAATCCCCTTAAAAACGAAACTAAGCCTTTTCCGGTTGTTCCGTGAGTGTAAAATTATATACTGGAGCACTAGACTAGGTATAGGAGACCATATAGACCATCACGACTCTCGGGAAGAGTTAAAGTAATTCAGTGATCTTTTTTGTGTATAAAAAAACTTGTAACACCTTTCAATGTTTAAACATATATAGGAAATTAAATATACATTATTTATAAAACAGTCACATGTTTCTATAACTGCTCAAAAGAAACTTGTGTGTGACACAATCCCACAAAACAAGTCTACCTGCAGACCTGTCGTACTAAATTTAAACCCAAATCCCAAATTAAAGAAGTGAGGATTGTTAATGTTATTGCTTTGTGCACTGAAAGTCTGTATAGAATGTCAGACTCATGAGTCTTTGTTAAGTAAAGGATTTTCATTGAAAGTGAATTATTATTTATAGCTGTAGCCTTTCTCATTTTGTTGGACTGCTAGGTCATTAAGGATACGATGAAGAGGGCATTGTCTAGCTGTCATCATTTTACATAGGGTATGGTTAACTGCTATTTACCTGTTGTCCCCCATCAATACCAACAGCATAGTCAAGATGCAAATTCTAAGTAGAAAAGAGCATTAATGGTCACCTTTGACCAATAGAGGTGTTCGTGGCTGAGTGGCTAGAAAACCTGCTCTGGGACCTGCAGGGATGTTTGAGTTCTGATGGAGCCTGATAGCCTGAGATCAGCTATTTGTGGATTAGCTATGCTAAAAAAAACAGACCTGTAACGAATAGATCTTAATTGAGTAAGTTTACACATAAAGTAAATTTCCATCACAAATATTTCTCTTTTAACCCATCTGATTTCCAGTAGCAACAAAAATCTGCCCAAAGAGTACAACATGCCGCCAGTTCTGGCGCAGAAAGGCATGTTGTGTGCTGTGATCTACCCTCAGGATAGCTTCTGGCACAGAGGGTTCATCATGGGGTTCAAGGACAAGCTCTATCAGGTGGGTAGTAATATGCCTGGAGGATAGCTTCTGGCACAGAGGGTTCATTATGGGGTTCCAGGACAAGCTCTTATCAGGTGGGTAGTAATATGCCTGGAGGATAGCTTTTGGCACATGGGGTTCAAGGACAAGCTCTTATCAGGTGGGTGTTAATATGCCTGGAGGATAGCTTCTGGCACAGAGGGTTCATCATGGGGTTCAAGGACAAGCTCTATCAGGTGGGTGGTAATATGCCTGGAGGATAGCTTCTGGTACAGAGGGTTCATCATGGGGTTCCAGGACAAGATCTATCAAGTGGGTAGTAATATGCCTAGAGGATAGCTTCTGGTACAGAGGGTTCATCATGGGGTTCCAGGACAAGCTCTATCAGGTGGGTAGTGATGTTCCAAGAGGATAGCTTCTGGTGAGATAAAAGTACGTTTCAATCTTGGATTTACATGTTTCATTAGATCTAGAAGGCAATTGTCTACCCACCCGAATGTCTGTTTCCTTAATATCTTTAGTCTTACTGATTAGATATGAACTACTAACAAAATTGTTTTTTTTCCATCAAACAGAATGGATTTGAAGAGAATTAAAATATATTTTCATAAAAATTTGAACCAAATGTCCCAGGCTGAAAATGCTGAAAGATCCTTGTACTTATACAAAATATTTTTTTGTTTTTGTTTCAATACACTTTTATGTTTTTTTATTTTTTGTCCAGCACAGATTATCTATGTATGTTTAAAATTCAAAACAATAGATAAAACTATCTTGCATGAGCATTATCATCATTAGCATCATTATTTTTTATTTTATTTTATTTATTTTTCAGGTGTATTACGTGGACTATGGCAATACATGCTATGTTAGCATAGATCAGATGAGACTTCTCAAGTAAGAATGGCTTTTATACTTATTAGTTATTTGCCTCTTTTAAATCGGAATAAATTTATTCTTTCCTTTTTATTTACTCTGTAGTTTGAATCCTGTTCTGTGAGAATGGAAGAAAGTGCAAAAAGACCACACCTGAGAGAAGCTTTTGAAAATTTAAGGACCCCCAGACATGCATATATACGATTAAAGAAAAACATTGTACAGTAAAGATGAAATCATCATTAACCTAAATTTCTATTCAACAAGAGAAACAGGATTTATTTCAACTTGAACATGTTTCACCTTATTTTGGCTTCATCAATTATAACCACTGCAAAACAGACATAGGAACCCTTTCTCAATTTTTTTTTGCTCTTAATTCTCTTTTCTAAGTTGTGTTGTCAATTCAATGTTTTTTTTTATTGGTGAGCTCTGCAGTGTCTGCTGTAGGGAGATGGTCTTGAGCTTTAAGGTTGACATGGTTGAAGGTGTGACCTGTGATATTAAAATGTCTACCAGCAGCTCTGACTGGGGTGTCTTTTTTGATTTTTATTTGTGAATCTGGTGATAAATGCTTGTGCGTAATGTCTGTTATGTGTGGCCTTATTATTGTTTGTTACATGTAGTATAGGTGATGAGGTCTTAATCTCATGTTTAGTAGTTGATGTGACTGAATGAACCAGTATAAAGGCAAAATGGTTTCATTTTTTATAATAAATCCTGTTTCTTTTGGTGAATAGAAAAAATGAAGTTGGATGCTGTTTTACATTTACTTTATAAGCCTTTTTTCAGGTGTGTTGTGCAAAATTGAAAATATTAGTGCAATGATAATACTGGAGATCCTGGAACAAATAGTCTCAACAAAATTACTCTTACAGCTTTATCTCTGAAAATAGAAAAAAATAAGGTTTACAATTTCATTAAAAAAATCAAAAAGATAAGTTGTCGGCAGACTGACATTTTGTCATGATGTTGTTGTTTATCGGTGTCAGTGATTAAAACAAAAAAAATTTCTGAGGAGGCCAAGACAGCCAATTGCTTTCAATGAATGAATTCACATTTCACATTCATTTTAAATTTCACATTTACAGAGCAGCCTGATCATGTTTAGGTTTCTTACCAGTGTTGTTGACAAAACAGTTTAACTCCCAGAAATGGTCATTTGTTCAGATTTTTGATGTGATGTTCTGACCCAAACTCTTGCTGCATGATCAGTGTGACAAGCACGGCAGTAGTTTTGCCATAATCATACATTTAACCATTACAGGTTTTTATTTAAAATCTATTTTTTAGAACTCATCTATGCCTCACCTATGAGAAGCTTGTGGAAACATTATGTGATCACAGTGAATTAGGAATGAGTTTACCATTTTCTTTACAACTACGTGGTTAGAGCTTAACATTGTAGTCAATTTGTTTCTCTCTCCCACCAGATCCAAGTTCCTCAAGCTCCCGGCCCAAGCTATCCGGGCCAGGCTGGGCCATATCAAGCCAATCGGCGGGGTGAGTTTACACAATCAAACTCTGCAGAACAACTCTGTTTTTTTCTTTGAATGGCTTTCAATAAGTGACCTTCCCCATTCGAAATGATTCATTGGTTGGCAAGTAGCTAATGTAGATATAGATGAAATAGCCCACCAGGGTAGTATGTATCGATACAATTTTTTTGTGCATTTATCAAAAGTGTAACTGTATCTAAACATTTTGAAACCATTATAACAACAACAAAAAAAAAAGTAGAGTCACAAACTGGTGGGCATTTAAACATTGAAAAATGCAAATCTTTCAATTGGGTTTTCTCAAAACTTATAGAGTTTTGAAGCTGCCTAGTTTGATAACTTAAAAAAGGCCTAACTTTGCTTAGAAATCTGCTTGGACAAAAATTCTTCCAGCTCATGAAAGGGATTTGAAATGCCTTTTCCAAATGTTTTAAAATCTCATGATGGAGAAATACCTACAAACGACTAACTTTGTTTGGTAAGGTCACATATATGTATTTTGTTTGCCTTGCAATCTCAAAATGAATCTAGCTATGTTTCCATCTCATTGTCATATCTACCTCACTCTTTTGTAACCTCATTAGCCTTTTGAGATTTTGGAATGTAAATATATCTCTCTATTCCCCTTCCATGGGCTCTTGGCCATCTATTAAACAACTGATTGATATATGATAGACAGCACACTATGTTATAGAAGTTGTTGATGTGATCATTTCCCCTGCTTTAAAGTAGCCAAGACCTGCGTTTATAAGCAAGCATTGTCAGTAGTACAGAATTGCATTGTGAGTTCAAAACAAGCAAAACAGAAATTTTCAACCCAGCAGCTCTTCGTGTGCAATTGCAACAGGTGGCAGTACTGTAGAGTCTGTAGAAAAAAAATCTTGGAAACATGGAGGTGGCAGTAACATATCTGTAACAAAGAAGATCTTAGAAGCATAAAATATAAAGAAAAGAGTATAGAAATATGGTCTGTGAATATAAGATTTTAAGAAACATAGCCCATAAAGTTAAAGATACCAGACTTCGTTTGTAAAGGAAAGATAAGGGACACAGTCTGTAAAAAAAAAGATAACAGATATTGTAGAGAAAAGGTAATAGACATAGTTTGTAAAGAATGCATAAGAAACCTGGGTTAAATCTTATTAGCTGAAATTAATTTCACGTTTTGCCGAAATTAAATTGTGTTGCTGAAATTATTCTCAGGGTTGCTTAGCTAAAATGAACATTGTGAGCTTCAGATGTAAGCTAGAGCTTATTGTTTGGTATCAAACTAAAGGGAAATGAATGCACTTTCTTTTAGAAGCATAAAGGCTTGAGTTTAATCATCTAAAATTATATGTAATTAAAAATATGTTGATCAGCTGATGAGTTGTCATCATTGTGTGATTCGCATTCTAGATCTAACTCTAAATCTACTTGTTCTCCATTCTCAATTTCACTTTCACTAGAACTATCACTCGATCCGAAAGTTCAAAATCACTGTCGTCTTCAACATCATCTAGATCTACTCCGAAATCAGAGTCCATAAGCAAACTCTGTGCTTCATAAGATGAAAACATGCGTTTATTTCTAGATCGATCCATTTTTACAATCAAGATAGCACAATGTTGGCTCAATCTTAGCTTCAAAGTCAAAGAAACCACTGAGGAAATCGGATTTACTGCAAGATTCCTATTCTAAAAATATCTGTTTCCTGTTGCGATTCTGTATAATGTACAGGTCTACTGTATTTTTGTGATAAACTTACGAAAACTTTAAGAACGAGTGAGTCGTTATTTCGGCAAATTAGATCATTCAAAGGAACGACTGGGTCGTTACCTCGGCTTATAAGAGTTAAAGAGAAATAATTATGATAGTTTGTAAAAAAAAGATGAGAAGCATATACTCTAAAGAAATAGTTTAACAAAGTACCCCTGATTGTTTTATTAATATTTTACCCTGCTTATTCCCAGATGTGGCAAAGTAACTCAACAGATCGCATGCTAACCTTGGCTCGAGAGAAGCCTCTAGTAGGTCTGGTTGTGGCGAAGAAGGTAGGTGTGTCCTGACTTTTGCAAATTCAAAATCATCTTGGTAAAAAAAGTTTAGTTTCCACACATTTCTTCTGCATGGGTTAAACTTGAGGGTACAGGACATGTGTCAATTTAGTCATATGCTTATATTTTACTTAAAGTTATTGGAACAGATTGCTGGGATGTTATGATACTGGCATTCAGAAATGCATATTTTGCATATTTTTTTTCTTAGGCAAAATATCATCATCATCAAGTGCCTTGCTTGTAAGCGTTGGCG
>BLXT01000008.1:214439-226610 GCA_019648995.1 Plakobranchus ocellatus | reverse complement strand
AACCTGATTTAGCAGTTGTTCAAGTGATTGCACAAGTCTAAGTTTGGTGGTGATAACACTGTTAATGCTCTATAAGCCACACTGTCTTTTGTTCCACTCAAAAACCTGATTTAGCAGTTGTTCAAGTGATTGCACAAGTCTAAGTTTGGTGGTGATATCGCAATTAAATGTTTTATAAGCCCCCACTGTTTTTGGTTCCACTGAACATCCCAATTCAGCAGCCGTTCAAGTGGAAGGCTGCAAACTCAGCTTTTCTTTATGTTGATATCTGTGCTGATCAGTTCTAAATCATGCCTTCCAGATCTCCCCATTGCAAGGTTGTCTCGGATTACAGACAGAGAACTCGTATTACTCATATGCTTACATTTTTTATGAAAACTTAGTATTGATATGTAGAATTATAAGGTATAGTTTACAGACTGTACCAAGTGATATTTCTCTATGTTTTTACCATGAATGTCTTAAAACAAAAATGGTCTGTAGTCCAACTTATAATAATGAGCGGGAGTGGTACTGACCTATCTTTCAAAGATTTATCCGTTTAAGTGTGCTATTCATCGACATCATCTTGCCTGACTTATTAAGATTTTTTAATCCACTGCTGCCATATTGCCCAATTCCTGATGTCCTCTGTCCATTATCATGCCTGACCTTTATAGGTCACTATGTCCCATACCATCACACAGTTATCTTCTTGATTTTGTGTGCAGTGTTTGGCATCCACTACTGCTATACTGCCCTATTCTCAATGTCCATCATCATAATCATCTTTTTTTCAAACTGAATAAATGGCCCCAATGCCCAGATGCCCATTGCTATCACAATTTTGAATGACATTCTGAGTAAAAATAATAAATAAGCCTGACTCGTGGGAACTTCTCACTATGAAAACTGTCTGGCAACCCATGCATCCTTTTCCTTCTAACATATTTCTTTTTTATATTTTTGCGTTACGTTTTTATGCAGAACTGTATTACGTTTTGTTGATTTAAAAATTCATATCCCTGTTTTAACTCTGTCTACATATGCTGCATGTCGGTCCAGGGGTTAGTTCAGCAATACCAGGCCTCGGCGAGAACCCACTGTCCCAGCAACAACGTGAACTTGAAGCCATCAACCTTCGCCTGTCAGCTTTAGGAATGATGCCTCCGGCCACCTCGGGTCATCCTGGTTCAATTCCTTCCTTTGCGACCGCCGGTCAGAACATGTCTAGTCCGTCTGTGCCTCCCGGCCTGATGCCCTCAGGTATGTTAGGACTGCCAGGTGTGGGGAGAGGCAAGCCGGCAGTCGGGACATTTGGCTCTCAACCGGCTGGTCTGCAGGCCATGCTTCAGCAACAGCAACAACAACCAAACTTTGCCTTCAGTGCTTTACATCAACAACAACATAGCCAGCGTCCACAGTAGCAGTGGCACCACCAGCAGACAGGGGTTCAGTGAAATAGAACCACACAGCAATAATCTGTACAACCTGATGAAAGATATATCTCAGATGTAACTAACCTATCTGGAAGAAATAAAAATGTGTTCCTGGGACAGAACATAATCCAACTGCAGCGTGCATACTTACGCATCAAGACAAAAGGTTTGCTAATTGGCATTCATCTAGATAGAGATAACTGGCATACATAAATTAGAGACATATCATCTTATCTTCAATCTGTTTGACTTTTGATATCACAACAAGGTTGAATAAAAAAACAAAAATAAAGAAGACTTTTTAATATCGCATACTGGCATGTCACTCATTGTAGGTGCCTTCCACAAACATCCACACCCTGGATAATGAGCATCCAACATACGCAGCTAATATCCTATCCAAGATCAACATAAAGAAAGGGACAGCAGGATCACATAATAGAGAATTTTTATCAATAATGATATTGTAGCTTATAGTAGCAAACATTGGCTTCTGCCAAAGTAAAAAAAAAAAAAATGTGCTCTGCAAATGAATCGAAGAAGGCTACTGTAGACTTTGGCAGTGGACATTCATTTGTATTAAGGCAGCTCGTGCTGCTTGGGCAAACGCTGCTGAATGCATAAAAATCAGGCACGCAGTGAGATCAACCTTTGTACTTAATCCCGGATGATTAGCAGAACAACAAAGATGGAGAAACATGTATCTGTAAATAGTTGTGTATAAAACTATATTCATCGTAGACTCCTGACTGAAGGTATGTCAGTCACTAATGATAATTTGCTTTGAATGCTTTGTACTTCAATTCACCAAAGATTGCCTGCAGATATTTTTTATTTCATAAACAAATACCGCAAGTCTTATCCATTGCTTAATGTCCAAATACTTTAATTGTGTTCAATCTACCTGTGGTGCTAAGCTCTGCTTTCATTCCATGTGTCACAACATTTTGTGTGGGTATCCAATGCACTTCTATTTGTAACCATGGAATGCTAAAAAAAAAAAGTTTTGTAGAAATATTTTATTTCTTTGTATTTTTAATCTTGATATATTCTTTTTTTAAAAGAACAAACTTGTATTTGAAACACTTTCAGAATCTGCTCAATACTTGAAGTTTCGATCGCAAAATGACTTTTTCCTTCTAAAATGTTGCTTGAAGTTTTGATCTAGTTGGCCTCAAGACCAGTCTAATTGAGTCAGCATTTTGAATACTGGAAACTGCTATTAATAATTTATAAGCTTTCTATTGATGAAAACTGTAGTAATAGTGTAACCCTGTGGCAAGATGCTGGGCTTACACCTTCTCGATAAAAGCAGTGAAAGCAAGAAAAAAAAAAAAAGTAACCTGAACACTTAAACAAGTTTTAGATCCAACTTGTTAGGACTGTTCTCAGGCCATTTGATATGTATGAAATCCACAACTTTATTATTACTTTTTTGAAAAAAAATATGTTTTATATGGTGATGCTGTATCGTAAAATTGCTATAAAAAATATGAGCTGGGTTTTTTTTGGATGAACACCAATGTGAGACATGCATAGGTTTGCTTTTTTCTTTAGTAGTTTTATTGCACTGCAATGAGCGAAGGCCTGAATAGGGTTTTAGATTTTAATTTCTCTGTCAGATATGTAAATCTTGGCTCAGTCAGTGTGTAAATGTTGTATATATTTTTCTCATATTTGACTGCACAAAAAAGCTCTTGAAATGCGCAAAGTTCAACCAATTGATAGGTTCGTGAAAAAATTTACTTACAATTTTATCGTGTAAAGTTTAATCAGCTCCAGATGTTGTGCTATGCTATGACTATGAAGCTAACTCAGGAATCAGGGTTATGCTGTCCCTTGGCAGTATCAGTAATGATGAATGACCATTTGTTTGCATTTCTGATTTCATTTTTTTAGCCAAGTGATTTGTCTTTCTCAACTTTCAACAAGCTGGTTAGAAAGAGAAAATGGTGGCATTTTCATCATTATGTTTGTGTGTGGTCTCACCACAAGATGTAAGTGTCTAATCAATGTAGATACTGTAGATGCAGCTCTGGATTAATTACTTTCAGATTCTCTCCCTAACCTTCAGCAGTGTCACATTGCTAACTAACAGTACAGAACCTTTCTGTGACAGATTCTCTCCCTAACCTTCAGCAGTGCTAACTAACAGTACCGGTACAGAACCTTTCTGTGACAGATTCTCTCCCTAACTTTCAGCAGTGTCACATTGCTAACTTACAGTACAGAACCTTTCTGTGACAGCTTCTCTCTTTTATCAGTCCTCCTTCATGTCTGTATGGCTGACATGAGTAAAAATCAGCATAGTGGCAATTGAATATATTAGTTTGCTGTCTGATTATTATTTTTCAGTGGATGACAGGATATGAGTGTTCATTTTAGGGGGGGAGGGGGGTTACTTTTCTCAAAACCACAAAAAAATGAGATAGTTTATTAAGTTATCAACATGACACTATGCTGCTTAAATGTCACCTTTGATGCTCAGAGAAGCAAAGCTAACTGATTTTGATACGCTGATTTTTTTTAACATGACTTTTCATTTTGTGGTGACGTTACACTCAGGCTAAGGGATATGCGAGATGTAAATATATAAATATATACGTATATGATGCGTTATTGCAAACCTGATATCATTCTATGTAATCTGAAAAACAGATTATTTTGTTTTGATCTGAAAAATTAGTTATCATCAATAAAGCATTTTCGGTATTCACAACTTGCTGAGTTTTTCAAATTTTGTGCATGTGTGATTCCAGCTGCCAGATATTTTGTGAGTATCAGGTGGCCATTTGTAAAAACAAAACCTCATAAGAAAAAAATCTCCTGGTTTCTGTGGACACAAACTATTCGCTTAGCTCAGAAAGTCTCACTATTATAATCAACACAAAGTCTATCTGTATTAAACGACTTTACTTTGCTTCATTTTTGACAGAGTTGCTAGACGGTTCCACTGTATTTCATATCTGAGACTGTTCCGCACACCCGATATGCTGTAAATACCATATGTTTTAGATTTACAACACTGGAAAAGATGTCGTAAATCAGTTCCCCATTTTTACAAAACAAACGTAAAATGCAACAAAATTGAGAAATCTTCGTGAAATTTTTTTATTTGACCAACTTGGTTATGCAGATTGAACACATCTGTGGTTTAAAACTTGAAAGTTTAAAAAAAAAAATAAATAGTGATAGAGTGGATTTCTCTTATAAAGACAATTAAATTAATGGTAAATAAAATCATTAGATAATAAAAAAAATATTCCTTAAAATAAACTCATCAATCAGTGGCGAGAGCAATTTGCTTTGAATGATTTTGAATGTTGCAGCTTACAATTGAGCCCAATCATCTGCTTCTAAGGGGGTTTATCTCACTAGCAATCACCAATACTTTAAAATCAAAACACTTGTTCATTTTTCAACAGCCACACATAATCAATACTATCAAACAACCAAGATTTGTATGCAAAAAAGAGCGGGCTTATCTCTGCCATTAGAAGTGATAATGTGATAACCTAGTTTTAAATTACGCATTTGTTTGCCAAGCCCACACCCAGTCACAGCAAGAATCAGTCAATCAATCAAAGCAACATTGTCATTATATTTCTAAAAACCATCCCAAGAGTCATAGATGATATACCAGTACAGATTTGTAGAGTTGATCATATGCTTTTTATTTGGATTCCTGATGGCACATGATAGCCCAGTGTTTCCTGGAGAAAATGAGGTTCTAATGCTTTATGAAAAGAAAGAGTGTTTTGAAAAGATAAAAAAGGAAACGATGCTAGACACCTGTTTCTCCTAGCTGGTAATGTGCACGTGACTTCCCACTCCAACAGCAATGGTCTATTGGGAATTTCCTCACTGATCAACAGAAGCTTCTCACGAGTCCATAGCAACCTTTGTGTGCAAGTTCTCAATAAACTCTGAACCATGGCATAATGTTTTTTAGTCATGGTTCAGAAAGTAGGGTAAGCTTATGTCACCTTTTAATATTAGCAATTGGCTCATTACTCGTAAGCTGTAAATGCTATCAATGTTCAAAATTGCAGTGACTTAATGTCTATGTGTCATGCAGACATTTTTTGAGAATTGGACTGAGAATATAAAAACCAGACAGTGTTCAACAAGCCTTTACTTGAACTGAGCAGCTTTTTAAATAGTATCAATAGAGTCAGGAATTCAGCAGGTAATTGTATGAAAGATTACTATCTAAAAGATGTCAGAGAAATATCAAGGCATCATTAACAAAAGTAAACCGTCTTGCAGAAGGCCAGGAGGAGCAAGTTGCAGTTGTGACCTTCCTTCCCATAAGCCTCGTGTCTGATCCTGCCTCAGTCTCGCTAGAGGTCCCCTCCGTCAGACTGAGAGTTATTCTTGTAGGATTCAGATTTGACCAGGCTTTCCCTAGAAACTCCACATGTTCATCTTCACAGGCATCTTCATTGAGAAATGACGTTGAGACCTCCTGTTGACATGAGCCACTGTTGTTCCTACCAGCATTCCCATCATCCTTGTCTTCTCGCCATTTCCTCTTCCTGCCAGAGGCACTGGCAGCCACGGAAGATGAGGCTTGGCCCACAAGTGGAGACTTGGTGGTGATGATGTTCATCCGTAACTCGGACACGAGGCGAGACACAACTGCTGCCACTTGTGCCATCCCTCCAGCCACTGCCAATCCACCTTTTGCTGCTGGCTTAAATTTTCTCATATAAATGGAGCTTTCTGCCAGGCGGCCTTCCCAGAAGAAAGCTGAAACGCTGTCCAGCAGCAGCAAGGCCGTCTGGGAGTTGCAGGTCAAATCTTGCTCTAGAGAAAGCAGCGAGATAAACAGCTCATGGACACTGTGGGCTTTCACAACCTTCACTCGCCCTGAAAAATAGTGAGAGAAAGAAAATTAAAAACTGATACTAAACTAAAAAAAAAAAAAGAAAAAACTGATGCTATAAATGATGACATTAATTTCTTCTTATTTTTCATTTTATTTCACCAATATAAACATGGAATTTAGCAGTAATTTTGAAGGAAAAGCAGGAACTAAAAAACCACTAAGTTGTTAAAAGGAAATTGAATGTAAATAAAAATATATAAAAATATCATAAAATAAAGTATGAAGCAAACAATAAAAGAGAAAATCAGGAAAGCAAAAGAATACTGGCAGTTAATATAACAATAATTAATTAGGCAGAATTCTGATAAGATCAGAGATGTGACTGGGTTAGGATTGATAGAAGGAGCTGAAAAAAAAAGTTGGAGATTCAAAATAAACTACCTTTTTTGATTAAGAGAGGAGTATGAGGACGTTGGGAGAAAATTGAATATCAAAAACAAAGGGGAGTTTAATGTTACAACTCGCTGTATGATGATAAAAAATTGAAAAAAAAATTATTTTACTTACAAACAAGAAGTAAAAGAAGCCGAAATATCTGGCAACTAAAAAAAAATTGAATATACAAGGCTTTTTTTAAGCTGCCTGGTAAAACATTCTTAGACCAAAAATATTTACTATAAAATTGTTCTTGAATCCTCAATTTTTTTTTGTTCGTTTAAAAATCTTCCTTACAAAACCAAAAATGTTTAAAGCAAAGAATCCCCAGAATTTTGGTTTAGAAATATTCCATTGATAAGGCAGAAAGCTGTATTTTAACTCTATCTGTACTTGTGAGGCAATTTTATTACCCCAAGGCTTGTTTTTAATTTTTGAAAAATACTTAAAGTCGGAATTTTTCTTTCAGCTTTTCAGTGTTCCTCAAAAATTCAATTTCACATATGATTACATAATAATGATTAACAGAAAACCAATATTGAACTGACCTGAAGTCATTTCTGAAACCCTTCATTTTTTTATTACTATGTAAAGTACGGGGTGATTTTGTTACCCCCCACGTACGTATAGGTATATAGTGATTTTAATACTAAATGTGGTATGAGGACACGCAGTTACCCCACATGTACGGAGACTATATTGATATTTTGTTATTTAAAATGTGGGGGCACTCAGTTACCCACGACGTAGGGATACAATAAAACACCTCGTATGGATAGGGCTAAAACAGTAAATTTACTAGCCCTGCTTATTTGCTCATCTAGACTATCCATCAACCAACCTAAAGACTCCTTTACAATATTCTCAACCTCCTCTGGTGTGAGTCTGTCTAGACCTTCTCTTGATGACATTGTCTCTCTACCCTCCCTGCCATCACTGTCCCCTTTCTCCATCTCCATACAGCACTTGATACCCACATCAGTTCCTGTATCAATTCTGGAAAAGTTTGGATAAGATTCGCCACAAATCTGACTTTTGTTTTGAAACTTTTTATCATTTAGAGGAGAACGCAAATACTGGTGAGATTCTCTTTGTGCATGATTATCACTCATATGTTTTGCATTTTTAAAACTTGAATTCAGATTTAATGATTTTGTTTTACTTCTAATATCATTGTCAGGTAAAATCTGTTCATTTTTATTGAGTTTTGTGTCTGATTTGATGTCGTGATCAAGATCAGATTTTTCATCTCTGCCCTCAGCCTGAAGTAAAGCGAGGGCTTCTTTCTCCAAAATAACCGCTAGCCTCAGCACAGAAAACTTTAACTCTGTGTCCACAACAACAGCATGGGCACCCAAGCCACCGAGAGAGATATCTTTCCAAAAACAAGGTAAACAAGTTCTCGCCACATAGTGCAGGGCGAGCTCGCTTTTCCCAGCTCCCTCAGGTCCATAAATCTCAACAAGATGACCAGTGGTCACTGTGGACAGTTTCCTGGTCTTGCTGTGTATCCAACGTGAATAGGATGAAGCTGAAGATGAGGCAGGTTGCTGCTGGCCAAAAATGTGAGGGTCTAACTTTGAGAGATCAGGCCTTGACCTTAGACGCGTCAGTAGCTGTGCAGGAGGGAAAGAAGAAAAAGAATTAATATTAAATCTGAACTACCCTCTCAGTTTCTAGTCCACTCCAAACAAGTGACCAGTCATAGTTGAAACATTTCAAACCTTCATGTAGCTGAAGCCTCAGGTTGGATTGGATAATTCTATACCATGATACAAACTTTTGAGCTTTGATACATGAAAGATTTTAACAATAGAAAAAACAACAAAATTTCTATTCTTGTTTCTTGCCACTGTTAAATCTAACATCTGAATTACAGTGGAAACCTCAAAAACCGAAGTCCAATTATCTGAATTTCTCATAAATCGAAGTATTTGTGATCTGAGGTTTTTTTCTCTTCTTTGGCTCAAACACATTATTCAAGTCAAAGAAAGTCGAATCTCATATTTCAAACTCCACATCACCACAAAATGCATTATGAAAAAAAATTGCTTTCCTCTCGCTTCTCCCAAAACTGCCAATCACAGTTTTAACAAAGCTGGCATATTCCAGGAATGCCATTAATAACATCATGAGAGAGTGGAGAGGTCAAACTAGGGTGAGAGGAAGGAAGTAGGGTGCAGAATGTAGGTTTAATAATTAGAGGTGTTCTTTGACCCCTAATTTTACCTCTTTAATAATTCAAAGTCTCATAAGTTGAAGTTTTGGTCTATTCCCTGGCATGTCCTATTATGAGGTTTCCACTGTATGCTGATTGGTTTCAAGATTTGAATGTTTATTGTTATGACGATTCTTTAACTTAGGAAGGTTACTGCAGCAGAGATTTTATTTGAATGAACGCAATCAGCAGCTAATGGATCAACTTGTTACATACTCTTTCAATATGCCATTAGTTCATCTGTCCCCTTCAGGCTGCATAATATTGAAATTACTGGCCTTGCATTGGGCCACATTTTTGTTAACACAAAACACATCAAAGTCTGCCTATTTCCCTTATTTAAAGAGACTGAATAAATGAGATTTTCATGAACTTTTAGAATTGTTTCTTTATTTGATAATTATGCTTTTTCAGCCCTTTTCAACTAATAAAGGCAAACATTATTTTTTTTTTTTATTTCATCAAAACAGTGAAAAGATTCTCAGAAGTGAGTATATTTATAAATCATATATCCTTAATGAGACTAAACATTCACTTCAATTTGTAAGCGGTAATGGAAAAGGTAAAACAAATCTTACTTGCACACCAGATTCCTGTCTGGCAAATTTTGGCATGGCTCAGTTTTTCATATCCTCTCAGTTTGAAAATGAAAGTGAAAATGAGGAAAAGAAACCGTTTCTGAAACCTTTTCAGTCACGTCACCGAAGCCAGCGCATTGCGATTATGCTTCAAGCAGACTGCTGCTTGGCATCATAAATGGAGAGCCTGTGTGTCAAAAAAAAAACAACATATAACACTCAGTGACCTCTAGCACAACAGACAGCACAATCAGACTTGACTTATAAAAATCTCTAGAGATCCATGAGGGCTAATTCTCTTGATAACAGGCCAAGTGAGTTGATATTCTGAGCATTTGTAAAACTATAAGAGAAATACCTTGAAACTTGAAGCCCAAAGATTGCCGACTTCAAAACCCAACCATTGTTTGATGTTTGAAGCGATAAAATTTTCATAGAGAAACATTGCAAAAAGCAGTTGCTTACCACAAGCAATAATCAGAATTTGATAGATTATATTGGAGGAACTTATCTTATCTAAAATAAGGAGTTTTTGAAAAAATTGTCTTGACTCTTATTCTCTATCTTTCTAAGTGTTGATTTGGATTTGATCAGCAAAATATATTGGGGGGGGAGAGGGGGGAATTAAGGTAAGAGGTAAGGTCATCTTTACAACTGCTAGATTCTATCTATTATAATTATTTACAGTGCGGTGGTTTTTTGCATTTTTGTTTTTTGTTTTTTTTTAAATTTTGCCATCAATCTTCATTAATTGTGGAGTAATTTCATACTTTCCTTATAAAGTCTACGCTTTTGTATTAATGGGAGATGGTACGGTTGTAGCCACACTTGCTAGGAGTCCCTCTTTACAACTGGACTCAGGAGAATCTAAAGAAGAAGATAGACTTAAAAAAACCACTAAAGTAATTATATGTAGACCTATTTAATCCATTTCTATTAAGTAATAACATTATCAGGCACAAACATACATTTCTATTCCACAAAAGAAACAATATTTCTAAAAGAAAAAAATTGGCCTTTCCTCGCTTTATCAAATACTAGTACAATCCTACTATTAAAGAGACACAAGTGATAAATAGTGATGGGAAACAAGACGGTTGTAACAAGCTAGAAGAAAAAGAGATTGAAGACATTCACGAATCTAGACCTAGCAACAGACAAGACAAGATAAGACAAAAGACGAGAGAAAATTACAACATGTCAGAGTAGGATAACCTTTCTTTTTAGCAGAAAAGAAAAGAGTGGGGGAGAGAAGTGGGTAGCGTGAGAAGAGCGATTAGGAGAGTTGCAAAGAGAAAGTATTGAAAGCTTATATTGCAGAGAGGATAGATCTAGATCTAGAAACTGATACAATACAAGTTTTTACAACGGAGCAAGTGTCTAATGGTAAATGTGCATGTTAGTGTCTGGTGTTGAATATACGTGTGTACCTTGGCACAGATTTGGACAGGAAGAGTTAGATTAGACCTCTAGAGTTTTAAAAATTCTCATGCCAGTCTTCTGCATATTGACATAGTATATAATTTGTAAATGTCTGTGGTCTTCTGCTTCATTGTGTACATTATTTTCAACTGTCTCTGACTGTTTTGATGTGATGCCTCCAAATTTCTATCAGACTCACGAGAGTAGTCTCGCCTGGAGAACAATATTGTTTCTTAACATGGAAGACTTCTATGTTGCTATGATACCATCAAAGTGTTGAACTATGGTCGACTCCTTTAACCAACTCAGTCATGCGCACAGGCGTCGACCTTAGTTAAACAATGGCTTTTGTTTCCCATTTCACTCTAGGTTTCAATCAAAGGCACAGAAATCTAATGCAGAGGATTCATTTGAAAGAGGAAGTGCTAAAATGCAATATAGAATAGCCAAAGGGATTAATTTTATATTAACAATGAAGTACGTGCTATCTTTTTTTGTGTAAAATGAGATTGTTCATTTTATCTATAAAATAAGTAGTCTAGGTTTGTAGACCTATGTTCATTAAAGGTAACATAAAATTTTGTTGTTATCACAATGTATACCTTGTTTTAATTGCATAGGCTACCCAGAATCTGGAAGGCTTCTTTTTTTTTTTTTTTCGTTTGGAAGGACCAGAGTATAGAAAAAATCCAGTGTCACTCTTTTGTTCTGGCACTGATTTTTTCCCTTCTAGTATTGGATCTTCACCTGTCCATAGGCGGTACAAAAAAAATAATAAATAAATAAATTTAACTAATATCTCTGTCAAGACCTGTATATTCTTTAAGTTTCGGAGCAACCAAGAAAGAAAGGAACATGTTTGTAAGTATTGTTGATACTTTAAACCAATTACCCCTGATCCTTTATCCACTACATGTATTGTGTATAGTGCTAAATGAGTGATAATGTTGACTTTGTGCTATCTAACCCGAGCATTCATTCATTTTATGTTGGCTTCTGCTTTGAGATTAATAATAAACTAGTGATTAGGTTTGCACCGTAAAATTCTTGTTTAAGATAATGAATTTTAATCTCTATCTTAAGCTCACATTTATTTTTAAGTCTCATCATAAGCACGAATAGGCTTCGGTCACAATGATATTTTTAATGGTCAATCGCTGGTAATATTTGTAATTAGGCTAAAAAATCGGTTTTCTTAACTGCTCAAAAATTCATCACGGTCAATTGAACGGAGCTTTCAATGAAAAATCGCCTTTAACCCCCTTTTCC
>BLXT01000008.1:185385-196462 GCA_019648995.1 Plakobranchus ocellatus | reverse complement strand
GGGAGGAGGAGGAGGAGTAACTGATCAAGATGTGGGCGAGGGAGAACATAGAAAAACGGACTGGATGGTAAGATCAGGCGAACTTGCATGGAAGAAATGACCATTAGATCAGGAGATCATTAGATCGGGTGGGAGAATAGTTGGAATGCATACATAACCGCAATCATTCATCTGTACTATTATTAGGGTTGTGCTCTTTTCCTCTTCAAACAAACAATGTTCTTTGTGATGCAGCGGCGCTGTGGAGTTATCTCATAATAATTGTCTTGTCTTACAATCTACCAGAATCTATTTTGGAATTGGTCATGTTTCTGTTTGTGTCAAACTATCTCGTGTCTTTCTAAGTCTTGTCATTATGTTTGTCTTCCTAATTGCGGTTTATTTTCTTCTTTGTGCTTTCCTTTCTCCACCGACAGGAAGTGTCGCCTGAACCGGAAGGGGATCACAAACGCCGCCATAGACATTCTCTACATAGACATGCAGCGGCGCTGGGAGTACATGAACCCAGACAGAACATCAGGTAGGTTTTCTTTGTTTGTTACACGAATCTCAGGTTTGATGCCACCTCATCCTTAGAGATGCAATCCATTTTGTCTCTCTAAAACCACTACCGTAAATCAAAGAACCAATGTGTCTCTCAGGTATTAGACATGTGAACAAGTGTAAGTCCTAGATGAAAACTGTTTACACCAATGGAATATTTTTGCTAATGACTCACTCATTGAACTGTTGTATTTTCATCGTTCTCTGTGTTGAATGCCCTTTGTCTTTGTACTTTGTTTTATTAACTCTGAAAGGCTAGACAAGTCTGTTGTTTTTTTTTCTTTGAAAAAGTAAAAGATTGTCACATTAAAGTCTTCGAATTTTTTCTGTAACTAAAACTCTTCCTTTCTTGTTTTGGAGATGTTGCTATCCTCATCTTTCTATTGTTGTCAACTAGAACCGTAGATATGTCTGTTTCATTAAAATATTTGTAGGGGAGAGCTCGCTTCGTTTGAAACCTGTAGGACTACGAGATAAGCCTCGAGATATCAATTGGTTCATGTTGTAATGATTTAGAAAAGAATAGTAATTTAGGAGCATCATTTAAAAAAGTATACACTTCTTCTTATCGGGGATGTGAATACAGGCAGATGAGTGACTCTTTTTCAAGTTGATCCTTGATATGGTGTGGGTGGTGAAGAAAGGAGCAAAAAGAAAGGGAATGTTAGTAGGAAGGAGAGGGAAGAAATACTCTTTTGATTCCCTGGCTTTTGGCTACGCGGGTCGCTTTGTGTAGAGTAATCCTTTCGCCAGCAGTTTAGCGCTAAATTCCATTGCTGATCTATTCAGAGTTTTACATGCTACGTTTGGCTCGGTATCACATTAAATCGTCATGGATATAGCTTGATCTTTCCTCATCATGCATGCTTTATTTAAAGACAGCTGCACAATAAATATTCTTTTTCATCAAAATTAGACAAAACACAATCAAAGGCAACCCAAGGGCTCGATGAACAGCGAACCATCATCTACTATGAACATGTTGATATCTTTCTGTTGCTTATGATAAAATATGGTTTACTTTAACATTCGTCTCTCTCCGTTCAAGTGTGTTCAGATGTCCACACAAAGTACGATGTGTTACACAATGCACTACACAAAACTACACAGTCATGTGGCACACAATGGTTTTGCCGCGGCCCATGAGTTAAACTTGTGTTGGTTGTCAATTGCCACCACAATGCTTTGTTTCTCAAACCCCTGCTTTAAGATAATCTGCTTTCTTTTCCTTGAATGGGCGTGCTTAAAGGCCAGAGATCGTAGTCATAGTTGCATCAATTTCTTCCTTCTTGTTAATATGTAACTCCACGCATTGGTGGGTAGTAAGTAGTGACATTTACCCCTAGATATTTGCAATATTTAATTTAAAGCTTTGAGCTTTTCAAAGTCATCAACTCCTACAACTCTATAAAAACTTGCAGCATTAAGAATAAAATTACTTTGCTAAGACTATTTTGCAGGCGAAGAAAAACTCAAATGAATCTTCCATCAATTCTGCTCTGAGATCGGGTTTAGGAATGACAGATAATTTTTAAAAATTTAATATGGTTTCGATAATTGAGAGGAAAAGGCAATATGCTCATCATTTGAGACAAAATATAGAAGCTAAATCTATCTATGAACCCTTAGCACAATACATAGAAAGGGCGAACAAGCTAAAGATTTAGGTGGGTACCCCGTGTACTAAGTGACATGGCGTGCTCATTTTCAAACTTGAGATTGAAAGAGACGTGTTAGATATTCGAATGTGTTTAAAAAATCGGGAATAATTTATTGAATGCTTATTTGAGGTGGGTTTATTTGCTTTGTGTAGAAAATTGGTGGAATTGGGACTGGAATTAGATTCAGATTGGCTTTTAAAGATCGCGTGTCTGTCCGCCTTTAAAAATAGATTAGTTTTTTTTCGGCCCTTAAAAATAGATTCGGTTTTTCCGAGCTACCTCTAAGTCTTTATTATTCTAGACATTTCCGTGGCTGCAAATTCTCTCTTTTTACAGAATTCAATTCCAAGTTTTAGCTCCCTCAATTCTTTTCGGGAACCTCACAAAAAATGGGGAAAAAAGCAATGATAGCAAAAGTATTTTTGTAAAGTAAAGTCACGAATGATGTCCTGGTGCTATAGAAAAGCCCGCGATTGTTTAAGGATAAATTCTTCTACTTTTGCCTCTAAAGGCCGGAATGCCTCAAACAACGTCCCGTTCATCACAGCTTAACGATCCCTATGTTCTCAATACGGCGTGTGTTTAACGATTACTAACGTAAACAGCACTGACCATTCTGCCCTTGCCGTTTATTTGCACGCTCCCTCCCTCCCTCCCTCCCTTTTCACCCTCCCAACACTCTCTCCCCTTACGCCCCCCCTTCTTTCCCGCCTCTTCCTTCCCGCAGACTGGAACAATAAGTCGCTGCACGCCCCGTTCCCTTACCACATGAAAGGAACACCGAACCCTGGGCTCAACTTGCACACATTTATACTCTGCTGCGTGAAGCTCGCACACGACTATTTCCGGTCATCCCCGAACCCTCTGGAGGCGATGGTCGCCCAGTGCGAGTTGTACCTTGCCCTGGAGCGCTCCGACCCAGAGGCTGCCCTGAGGGAAAGAGAGCGAGAGATGAGGAGAAGGAGGAGGAGAAGAGGAGGAGACGAATGGAGGCAGCACAAACGCCACAGCGATGCTGGAGATTCAGACATCAGGCAAGATAGCTTTGAGAGTTACCTCCCTCCGCTAGATGTCGGCACCGGAAGTGCGCCAACCCAGAAGAAGAGCAGTGCATCGTCTGGTCAGAAAAAAGGCGCAGCAGGAGAACTTGATTCAACAAATGGATCTTTTTGGCCACCTCTGCTATCTGAGAAATACAACGATCGCAGCTTCCCATCACCAAAATATCGACACAAAAATATTTTCCATCTGCTGCAAGACGTCCGGAAGTGAGTGTCGTCTGCTTCGCATATCTCTGTAATTCAAAGTATATGAATAGGTGACAATTTTAACGGACTTTGTTCGCAGATGGTTTGAAGGGTATCTGTTGTTTCACACATTGACAATGGAAAAAAAATGTGATATTATCGAGATATGATCACGAGTTGCCTTACTATGTCTGTTATTTTTCATTTGCTTGCTCTTTAGGATACAAATTCTATAAAGTATTATATCATCAGTATTACTCCGTGTGTTAGTTCCTTTCTGAAATTATAATGGTAGCGTCGATAATTCACTAATTTGACGTAGGCTTTCTATGGCTTGCCTCGAAATTTCACTCCTTAGCTTTAGCGAGTATAGGAGATTCAAACCCCCATCGTATGACCTGACGCGATCTAGTGACACTGTAGTCCTTGCTCCATGCCACAATAATGACAATAATGACCAAACTAATTCTCGTATGCTCTAGGGTGGCACAGTGGATAATGAGCAGGCCTGAAATCTGCAGGGAGCCTTCTTTCACGGGTTTGAGCCCTGCCCTGGCCTGATGGGGGGCCTGAAAGCCTAAGATCACTTTGTTGTGGACTGGCTATATACGATAATCCTAACCCTGGCCTGACAGAGGTTCTGAAAGCCTTAGATCACGCTGTTACTATTCTAAAAAACAAACATTTGAATGTGAAAGCCTGAGATCACCATTTTGTATACAGGATACACACATAAAGAACCACAACGGGCATGTTTCACTCGCTGAGAGTTTCAGAGAGTGAGCTAGGGTGACGTTAGTGGAGAAAACATCTAGACTGATTCTCCTGCCTCTATCAGTGCTCGCTAGGTCTTTCGACAAAACACTTTCAATGTGGGGGCGTCGGTGGCACAGTGATTTGTGAGTCCGCCCTGAGATCTGCAGGGACCCTTCTGTCGCGGTTCGAGCCCCGCCACCGGTGCTCCGGCCTGACGGAAGGCCTTAAAGTCTGAGATCACTTTGTTGTGGACTGGCTTTATACAATAATCATCCTAACCCTGGCCTGACAGAGGTTCTGAAAACCTTAGATCACGCTGTTACTATACTAAAAAAACAAATATTTGAATGTGAAATTAGATTTCTTGTTTCTGATTAAGACATGTGCCTATGCATTAAAATTTTAAACGATATTTTGCAATGAACATATAACGGAAAACCTCAAAATAAAAGTTAGCTGTAAAAATGAAAAAAATATATTGGCGAGACAATTGTTTGTGTACATAATCGAAAAACTATTGGTGCTTTTTTGGAGGGAGGGGGGGCGGGGGGTAGGGGATTACTCGGGATACAAATAAATGAAGGCAATATAAAGAAAGGTTTGGTATGTTTTCTGCTCATTCACGCAGTGCAAACCCAGGATTAAAATGATCTTGTTTCAATAGCAAATATAATTTTCTATAATTTTTTTTTTCGTCATAGTTCAGGTTGAAGATTGTCATTTTACACTACGCACAAATATCGATGCTGTCCACAAATATCGCTGCCACCCAGAATATCGATTTCATCCATGAATATTGATGCCGTCCACAATGTATAAAGAATTATTTCCGCAATATAATTATTTAAAAATTGAAATTAAAATGATAGGATTGTTTACGCAATCAACAACAAAACCCAATACTAGTCTTCATAATTGCATTGTCCCCATACCAATACCCATGTCTGACTGAAAACCAACAACAGATCTTAGATATTCTCAGTTCAGAATCTCAGAGCTGGTAATAGTGTAATCATACACATTCTGAAATACTTAATTATCGAATGAATATATAAAACTGTTTATCGAATATCGATAATTAAAAAATTCAATTGAAGGTCTGTGCTCCACGGTTTATTCTTTTTAAGTTTATCGCTAATTTTAATCTTTATTGTCCTCGATTTTTTTTTTATGCAGGTCTTACTTAATAAACAGTTTACTTGTATTTATAATAGAATTTTTATTGTTGAATGGATTAATTCAAACACTTCATTCCTTGTTTAAAGTAACACGCTCTTCTATCGTACTGTGTCATGCTGTACAGGGAACAATTCTTGTATTATATGATGGACGAGAGCTTTTGTTTCGCCACCTACGCAATTCCATGTTGGATTTATACACATTTGCACAACAAATCAAGATCTACGCAGTATTGCTCTTTGTTCAACGCTTTGTTTTTATCTTCTTTGTTCGCGTGCCATTTTCGTGTACAAGTTCAATTATATACATGAACCTTCGTTTCCTGTGCATAATTACCAACTTTGGAACATCTTCATCTCTTTAAAAAAATTGTAGTTCTGTAATTTAAAATGTTTGTGAGTTTATAATTTCTCAGAAAAAAAATTAATTTTTTTAAAATTTGATGATTTTAAACTTTCTTTTGTGAATATTACTTTCTACTTACCTTCATTTTTTTTAATATATTTTTTTTTATTTTTTGCAATTTTAAATCTCAGGTGCGCAACATATTGTACTCCTTTTTTCCTTTTATTGCAAATAAAATAGTTTAATTTTTATTCAAATCTAGCAAAGAAAACTAGATAGAGACAATAATATATATATATATATATATATATATACTGTGTCTTTATTTCTAGCGGGAAATTATTATGTGAGTTATTGCTCTTTCACTACACAGTTTATCTCAGTGTCATACCTTAATCGGGCACAGTGATTTAGGAAGCGCGCCTTGGGAAACAGCGGATAGTCCCAGCAAGGCGAGTGCTCTATCCCAGCGCCACTAGAAAAGAAAATTTTGCTTCAGCAATAAGAAAGCGATAATTTCAGAAAGATATAACTGAGACATAAGACTGCCTCGCTGTTCACAACCAGTCAAAAACGTGAAGTTATTTTCGTAATTTCGAATATTTAAAAAGCGCCATAACTCTGAGTATCACATAAGTGTTACCTGTGAATCGCCTGCCCTTGGATAAACAAAGACACCGTGAACTGTGAGGTGTCGGTTCCATCCTCGATCTATTTCTATCTTTTTCTCATGTAATCGTATCTTACTACTAAATACTACCGATCTCACCATGCATCGCTAACTCATCTTGTTACAAATAAAAAAAAAATAAATAAAAAAAACCCCAAGTTTTACATAGATGCGGGTGTATTTTTAAAATTTCAATTAGAAATTTAATTTTCAAAATATTTGCCATAAAGTGATGGTCTACCTTAATTATATTGAGTGTATGTGAATTCAGAATTGACTGTATTTTTTTTTTATATTTTTTGACTGGATTGCTGTGAAGATCTATGAATTTGTGATATTTTTTGCATTCTATTTTTGTACGAGCTTATTGGTTCAAAATTAAAAAAAAAAACATGACATGAAAATCCAACTCTAGTTTTTCATTATTGCCTATGAATGTTGATTTAATTTATGTCCAATTTCTGAAGTTATTTTGATCTTTCCTGATACATTCATTCATTATCTTCTAAATTGTTCTGTTTTTTTTTCCTTAACTGTAAAATCTTCAAAGCACTAATTTATGAAACAGATATTTTGCATTGAGTCGAGGGTAAGTTTCAATTTCATAATGATTTTTTTTTCTTTCTCACATGCCATTCCTTTTTTTTTTTTATCGTCGCATGATTTTGCGTTTATTTGCTCTTTATTTTGAAGGATTTCATGGCTGTGTTGTTTTTTTTTTTTCCCCCGATGGTCATGTCTAATATTCTTTCCATAGCTATAGTTCTAATTCCCTACAATTTAGCGGTTTTTTTTCTTTTCAAGATCTCTTCTTAATTTGTTTAGCCTTTTGCTTACCTTTAGATCTTTAAGAGCCAATCATAACGCTTGTTTGGTTGGCACAAAATGGAAATGAACTTTTTTTAATTTGCTGAATCCTCATATGACTATTGAAAGGGACATTACTCTGTGATCAGAGACGGCAAAAATGAAGCCTGACCTGTTCAAACATTTTTATCTGCTTCCAGTTGTGAACACAGATTATGTTGTGCAAGCCATGGATTTTTGTTTTTCTCAGTTGATGCACTTTTAGTGAGATTCGTATTTTAGCATTTATTTTCTTATATCTTTATTATTGCACTTAAGCTATGGGCTCACACAAGCGTGTTCTGTCCCGTAGAAATGGCTTCTGTTAAGAAGCACAGTAGAAATCCTTTTTCATGGATTATGTTTGGCTTTTTACCCAATGATCTGACACAAAATGTAGCGACACTAATTAGTGCTGCGCTCTTTACACACTTCCTTTTGTTAGATTCTTTGATTGTACATTTTTCAGGTATGGATTTTTCTATTCATTTAACCTTTTTTTAACTGCTCTATCGGGAGCTTTAGTGTTCTTTCTAGCTTAGCCAGAGTATCTCACGCACACAATTAAATAGATGTGTTATTTTTTTGTAGTAGCGTTTTGCACTGCACTATTAATCCAGCACTGTAGTTGGCGCTTTTTATTGTGAGAAAATATTGAACACTAAGCAGACACCAACAGTCTTTGTTTTAGTGTGATATGACCGTGGTAGATGTAGAAAGTACTCTGGGGGCGTCGCTATTGTGGTAATCTAAATATAGGACTTTAAAAAAAAAAAAAAGAAAGGAAACCCCACTCAACTAGAGATATCGCCTTAGTTTAGGAGGAGACATTGAACGCACATAACTGGTTGGATGTAAGTATCGCTAGTCACAATCATGACGTCATGTTAAACTGTTTGATAATTCTTCATTTTTTAAACTCTCCATCATTCTCTCATTCATTCTCACTGTGTTGTTAAGTCAGCACAAGGTAATAAATATCGATAGTTTATTTGATGTGTCCATACCTACTTCCTTCACCCGTCCCGCTATCGTCATGTTGTCCGTCCACCCGCTTCCTGTCTCCCACATTCCCCTCGTATATACAACTCGCTCACAGCTCGAAGTGTGTGTCATGACGTCGCTGCTCAAGGTTACAAATGATTTTTTACCATAGTGAACCTTGTAGACATATTTGAACCTGTTGCAGAGAAGGCAGTCGCGCCAAACCTAGTACAAGCCAAGCCTGGTGGACATGTTTGATTTCTGCTGTAGTAAAAAATCTTTAAAAACAAGGAAAGGATTAAATCAAGCGTTTGTGTTTCGCTCTGTGATGAATATCGTACCATTGGCTTGTTTTTTTGTTTTGTTTGGTTTTTTTTTTTAGCTTCCTAGTGTTTCCGCAGCACTGTAGCTTTTCGCCAGCATAGTGAAATCTAATGCTTCATAGTTTGATGTTGTTCACTATTGAATAACATGGAAACTTTTGGTGGTTTTTTTGCAGACTTATTTTTTCAAAAATATTTTTTCCGTGAAAATCTCGATGTAATGAACCATTGATTGCGTGCTACTTCTTTTTTACTTGTCTTTTTTTGTTTTTCAATCTAGAAATAAGAATGGGTATTTTTTTGTGTGCACTTGAAAATTATGAATCATTACTGAATTATAACCTGGCTTATCTATGTGGATGGCAGATTTTTCTTGCTCTCGGGGTTACGGCATGCTTTCGGTTTTTAACCTTCTCACTTTTGCTATGATTGATTTTTTTATTGTAAATGGGAAATTCGTTTCATTGGATGGTTTCTTTAAGACATGTGTTTGTATAACAAACTGAACAAATTTATCAAATCAACAGATACAAACTCCGCAGCTCATATTGAAACGCAGGCAAGCCAAAAAAAAAAATCATTTGTCCTAGTCATTGTTATCGTTTCTATTGCTCCTTTAAAATCGCTTACGGAACTATTTGAATTCCTATCTGCCAGTTCAAGCCGACTTGAATTACAAATGCTCTGCAAGAGTTTAGATCATTCTTGTCGCTTTATTTTGTGAAGTTATCAGTAGTGTTTTGTATCTAATGCAGACTGATTGTAACAGAAATGAGTTTCTGTAAACAACAGGTCCTTGGACTTTTCATAGTGGGTACAATACTTTGGCCGAAATTTGAAGCCAATAATCTGTATCTTTAATATAAATGTTTGCTTTAGTATAAAATTATGTGTAACACAGAAAAGGGATAGCTGAGAAAATACTCACTGCTAGAAAAGAAAAAGGACAGGGATGGAGCTCTAGACTATTGTGGTGTGGCAGAGCCTAAGGCTGGTTTTATGAAAAAACAGGATAATAGCTGTTTTAATTTCGGCGCTGATGAGGACGACGATGATGACGATAATGGTTTTACTGGTCCGCATTATGAAAAAAATTAGATATTGGTACTCGTGACGTTGATAAAGATTTTATGTGTTATTGTTATGGATCGAACTAGAAGAGATCGCAAGTTATAGGTACTTATATTTCACTAACTGTTGTTTGTTTGCTCCCTGCCCCGCAGGTCTCGGCTTCCTGGGCTTCGTCAGCGCCTGTTACGAGCTGGCCCGCAGACGTTTCTACGCGCCAACTAAACAGGAGATGCTCAAGAGCCTCGTCGACTTCTGCCAAGAAAATATAAAGATTCACAGCTTTCATACATACGGAGCATCTGGCTGTTCTTCCGTCACTGCGTCTCTGTCACCCTACAGCACCATCACAGCCACCCCAACGTCCTCGTTTGGCGGTGGCTCGCAGCAGCAGCCATGTTTTCCGGCGCCACAACCGCCTCCACATCATCACCATAGTTACCGCCATCAGCGCCATCTTGGCAGGCGCGAGCGTCATAAGACGTCGTTGACTTTGTTTCCGCGAAGCACCATTACGACATTGGAAGGCGAGGAGTCGCAGACGAGAAACAGACTTGCCTTCGAACAGAGCACGCCAATGCTTGGTGGACCGGGAGCATATAACTCTGTCGCTTTTAGGAGCAGGCGTCAGCAATCCTTTATGGGAGATGGGACGTCAATTATGCGTGAATCCCAAGCCCGAACGTATCTTCCTAGAACTTTGACACACAGCAGCGTGTTTCCAGACAATGATGAGTGACACAAATGTATCTCCCTAGAACTTTGATACACAGCAGCGTGTTTCCAGACAATGATGAGTGGCACAAACGTATCTCCCTAGAACTTTGATACACAGCAGCAAGTTTCCAGACAATGATGAGTGGCACAAACGTATCTCCCTAGAACTTTGATACACAGCAGCGTGTTTCCAGACAATGATGAGTGGCACAAACGTATCTCCCTAGAACTTTGACACACAGCAGCGTGTTTCCAGACAATGATGAGTGGCACAAACGTATCTCCCTAGAACTTTGGTACACAGCAACGTGTTTCCAGACGATAATGAGTGGCACAAACGTATCTCCCTAGAACTTTGATACACAGCCGCAAGTTTCCAGACAATGATGAGAAACACAAACGTATCTCCCTAGAATGTTGATACACAGCAGCGTGTTTCCAGACAATGATGAGTGGCACAAACGTATCTCCCTAGAACTTTGATACACAGCAGCGTGTTTCCAGACAATGATGAGTGGCACAAACGTATCTTCCTAGAACTTTGATACACAGCAGCGTGTTTCCAGACAATGATGAGTGGCACAAACGTATCTCCCTAGAACTTTGATACACAGCAGCGTGTTTCCAGACAATGATGAGTGGCACAAACGTATCTCCCTGGAACTTTGATACACAGCAGCGTGTTTCCAGACAATGATGAGTGGCAC
Organism: Plakobranchus ocellatus; assembly: GCA_019648995.1. Lineage (NCBI taxonomy): Eukaryota > Metazoa > Mollusca > Gastropoda > Plakobranchidae > Plakobranchus > Plakobranchus ocellatus. The sequence goes on along the minus strand of BLXT01000008.1, from coordinate 185,416 downwards.
AAACGTATCTCCCTAGAACTTTGATACACAG
>BLXT01000008.1:84470-97379 GCA_019648995.1 Plakobranchus ocellatus | reverse complement strand
AAGGCAAGACAAGACAAGAGGAGAAGAGACAATGTTAGGAGAGATGAGAGCTGAGTAAGGCAAGACAAGACAAGACAAACAAGAGGAGAAGAGAAGAGACAATGTTAGGTGAGATGAGGCAGAGCTGAGTAAGGCACGGCAAGGGAAGACAAGACAAGAGGAAAAGAGACATACGACATGAGCATTTCCATAGTCTGAAGTGTGTCTTTAGTCTTGCGATGATTTTTTCCCAGCAGGATCACCTCGATCGTGTGACACTGATGCACGGGGAGGAAAAAATAAATTTTCACATTTTAAATAAAGGAAAGTAATCAGGGTTACTTTTTAAAAAGTTTCAGACATTTTCAATTTTTTTTAATTTGATAAAATATTTCAAATAAAAGATTTCACCAGTTCCTTGGAAAAAAAGGACAGTTAGGCAAATGTCAGAATTTTCCACTTAGCACAGGAGAACTGGCAGGCATCATGAGAGGTTGCAATGCCATTTGCGTCTGAGAAAGTGTTTTACCCCTTTGTCATTTTAAAATAATTTCTTTACATATAAGTATACAAAGCCGATATCTTAACTGTCATCAAACTATGATCGATTTTCAGGTGATAGAAACATTTTGAAATTTCAAAACTTTCTCTCAAAATAAGTAAAGAAAATCAACTTTATTTGTTGGAAAATTATGTGCTTGGTCCCTTTTGAAGTTCCCTAGAACATACCATAACAGTTGCTTTCAAATTTTCCAGCTCACCTTCTTGTATGCCCTCAGTGCCTTCTCAATGCTGCCCTCAGACAGACTGATGCTGCCCATCAGCTTGTATGTGTCAGACACAGGCTCAGAGTAATCGCCAAACACTTCAGACTTGAGTGGCAGGCTGGATCGGAGAATCTGCATTGCGTCCTATATGGGAAAAAAGTTATAACAGAAATAAAATGTGAATAAAGAAAAAATTTGTAGGTAAACCAATCACTGATATGATAATAAAATTAAAATTTCTGGACAAATGAAAACGAAGCAAGTTGAAAGATAAATTTTGAAAGGAAATATAATAAAATTATACTTTAAGAAAGTAAATAAATAAAAAGAAAAAGGAAAAAAAGCATGGTTACAGTAAAATTTCAAAGAATACTTATCACAGAAACTCAAAAACGAATGATTTCTTGAAAAAAAAATCAAATTGCTCACATTGGACATTGCAGCAGGGTTCCATTTAAAATTGATATGATAGAGCTTAAAATAATATTTAAACTCAATTTAAATCTTTTGAGGTCGTTACCTTACAGTGTCAGAGTAAAAATTTCAATTTTTTTCAAATTTACTTGGTAATAAGAAAAAATTACAAATGAAAGTAAGCAATGTGGAATACCATACTTAAAGGTAAATTATTTTTTTCGGTTAGTAATATTAGATATGAATAGGAAATTAAATAAGGGGGAGGGACTGCTCTTCACTGTTTACATCCCAAAATGTTCCAGTCACTCTGCATCCTCTAGAATCCTTTTCTCCTATAAAGAGTTTTTCTGAAGAGCTGTGCTTATATTTTATGCTCCTAACGCTCTACATTATAATTTTTTTTTACACACCAGTCTTTAGTATCAGTGATTTTAAAACTCATAAAGCTACTTAATCCTAAAGGCAAAGCTCCAAGTGACTGATGCAGAATCAAGCTCCAACTCTTTGGTACATTGCAGATGTCAAACTATTAAGCTCAAAACAATGTCCAAACTGACCTGTGACTTGTCCATGCGAACCATCATTTTGGCCAGATGGTCATTCACCTCCAGGGTTTTGGGGTTGTTGGGTCCGTAGATGCTTGTACAGGTGCTGACACACTCCTCGAGGTAGCTCAGGGCCGAAGCTGGGGGAGATGGTATCATATGTGAAATGGGAGGGAATATAAGGGACAGGGGGAGGGGAGAGATTGGAAAGAAAAGAACTGATGGATAAATAAAATAAAGGAGTTTAAAATATCTTATATTGGAGAAAAGAAAAGTTCTTAATTATTATGTAGCATAAAAAAAAAAACCCACACTGAATCTCTTAAAAATTTAAAATCCATAATAAAAACTCAGAGACTGATTGCAACAGGCAGGGTTAAATTTGTCTCTTGCACGTTATCCAGCAGATCTTCAGTTTCATGTAATATTTAAGTTTCATTTCACCTATTTTGCTATTTGTAAAAGCCCATCTAGAGCTAATTCCAATCAAATTCAAATGATTTTTTTTATACAAAGGGACTAAATCCGTTTAAATAAATCTACTTTAAACTTAAGAATGCTCTCAGAGGTCGCAAACATTTTTTACATCCAATTTCTCAAGATGAGCACGGCATGCTGCCTTGAGTTATTTTCACCTCCCTACATCTCTAGCTTGTCCATCCTTCCTATGAGTTTTGCTAGGAGGCTATAAATAGATTAGGTTTCTCCACTTTATTTTGAACATTAGTAATTTGCGTAGATGGCCAGTGAGAGAACTTACCCTCTGCCTCCTCCCACCCAGTGCTTGCGTAGGCTTGTGAGAGAGCTAGGGCGGTGTCAATCAGCTCAGGGTGACCTTCTTTGTGGCTGACAAATAAAACAACACAAAAATCAGTGTGAGGAAGAAAAGAGAATACTGATTTAATAATAGCTGGCATAAAAATCGATTTAAAGATTCCCAGTAGCTTCACAGAAATGTTTCAAATATTTGTGCTCTTCTTTTTAAGGATTACAATTTTACCCACTGCATCTTGTGATCATTGTAATCAAGGATATAATTGTAGATTCAACTATGCACTTTTTTTTTATCAGTTTTCGCTCGATAATAGAATACAATTTAATTTGCCTTCCCAGTTTCCATGTGGCTCATGTTGCATATTGTTAGAAATAGAAAAATGCCAAAAGAGAAAAAAGAAAGCAAAGGGAGTGAGAGATAGAGAGAAAGAAACAGAAACAGAGAAAGGGTGAGAGAGAGGGAAAGAGAGAGAGAGTGAGAGAGAGAAAAAGATAAAATAATGTGTAGGAGAAAACAAAGAGACACAATATAGAGAGGCAGAAAGGGGACAACAGTAGTGCAAAAAGAGCATAGGGGTTCTCAAATTATCATAACTTTGGCAGGATTTGTATAGCTAAACCCTCTTATTTTGTTGAGGTGTTGTTTTTATGTCTGCTTGGTACAAAGTTCATTTGCTTCACATGTTTGTGAGGCAAATGGAATTGTTTTTGTATGGGTCTCAAGTTGGGAGCGAATTTCCAAAGTTGGCCAAAGGTTTAAGAACAGTGAAGAAACAGAGAGGAGAATCAAAAGTTGACTCACATGGCCGAGGCAATAGAGTGAGCCTGAAGGAACAGATTGATGGCCTTGTCAAAGTTGGCGTGCCTGCCTTTGGAGAGCTCCAGCTGAAAGAAAAAAAAAATCATTGATATGGAAACAATGGGCTCACCTTACTGTAAAGGAGCTAAGGGCAAAGGTCAGATTTCTATGCAAGTTTTTATTGGGTATCAATAAAATCCTCAAAAATATGAATGTTTCATTGTAGCCTACAAATGTTTAAGTGGGCACAATTTAAAAGTGAATAAACTTCTCTAAAAATTTTAGATTCTATCATATAAAGATTTTTTAGACGCCAATCAACGTCAGTCTCTTCTTTGACATCTGAGGTAATAACAATGGTATTTTGAAACTCTGAGTGCAGCAAGGGAAAAACAGCCCTAAAACAGATTTGTACAAATTTGTTTTCCTAAGGAATCTATAAATCAGCTATATCTTGAGATTGAATCTAATAGTGTGTATGTTTAATATGAACCAAGCCGGATAACCCATTTATAAATATGATCTCTCATAAACAATGAAAGCTAATTATTTAACAAGGTGATTCCAGACATCCAGCCCCTCTATCAGGCTAGTTCATTAGGGACAGCTCTCAAACCTGCAACAGAATGGACCCTGCAAGCCTCAGGGTAGAGTCACTTTCCACTGCGCCACCAACACCCAACCTTAGAAGAGAGTTTATTCATCTAAGTTTTAAAAAATGAATCAACCAAATCAGTATTTTCCATCTCTGACAGCCACTGATAGTGGTGAAGTGTCAGATACTCAGTTTTAGAAAACCGTTATCCATATGTCTTAGAACAGTTTCATGGGTGAAAATATTGCATGAATATTTCACATCCCTCTAAAAAAGGTTATGAACCGGAGCTCTGATATTGCTTTAACATGGAGAGATATTGCAATGCAAGCTACTGAGTTACATGAAACAGGCAAGACATAACGCTCACAAATCATTTGTGTGCATCTAAGCTGTCGCTCACCTTGCCATATTCTGTGTAAGTTTTCATCACCTGACTGCTGTCTGTGCCATACTCTTTCTCCATGAGTTCTGTCAGTTTGTCATATTTCTCACTAGCCAGAGCATATTTTTTCTGCTTGCCATAAAGCCTTGAAATGAAAAATAAATACCCAACATTACAAATATAATAGTAATCTGTTGGTCTTAGGACTAGCGTTTATGTTCCCTTTGGTGTTCTTCAGAGATAAAGACAGGGTTTTAAGGGAACCTGTCCTTATTATCATACCCAAAAATATGTCACAAATGAGAAGTTCATCATCTAAAATTTATAAGTTAAACTGAACTTTTTTTTTTTAATTGAGAACTTTATATGCATAAAGTTATGTGATATGTGTCCTGCAATATTGAGCTTTCAAATGCATCGCATAATATATTAGACGCAAAATACCTAAAGGTTTAGAAGAAACTGTCAACTTTCCAGTCCAGTCTAATCTGTAGGATTCAATCATGGGATGTAAAAACTGCAAAACCTCCAACTAAACTCAAGGCAGAAATTGATTTCTCTTTCAAAACTGTATACTTTTAAACTTTCTAAAACAACTTGCAGAAATGAAGTGATCAATTCTACAATATTACTCGGAGATTAAAAAGCTCTGAAAAAAAGCTAAACCTGAATTTATCTCACAGTTTTTTCTGCAACATAAGTCTAGAGTACACCAAAAACACAGAAATTCACAGAGGTTCAGTTTTTGGGCTGAGCACATAACATAATTGATGAGACAAATGACACAACCAAAGCAGATTATTAGCTTCTGATATAAGCAAATTGTATTTTAAGAATATCTACAAGAACATTCAGCCAAAGTATAACTTTAAGAATAATAGCAAGGAAATATAACTTTAAAAATACCTTTTTTAAAAAAGCATTCTGCTGAAGTACAGATTTAAGAATATCTACAATATCAAAAAAAATAAGCCAGGCAAAAAAGTTTCTTAAATTTATTTCAATGTTTGGTGCATGTAACATCAAGACAGACCTGGCCATGGCAGAGAAGAGAGCAATGTCCAGCTGGTCACACTCCCTGTCAGTCACACAGGTCAAACGACTTCTTTCCTGGGAGATTTTGTCTGCCTTCTGCAAGGCTTGCTCTGCCTCAGGGTACCTTAACAAACAATGCAAAGAGAAGAATAAAAAAATGCTCTTCCATTGATTGTTGGTTCAGAGCTAACCATTTTTTTCCCGTCTTTCATATCTGGCTTTATAGAGGAAACAGTTTTTGTTTTTTTTTTCTCTACTAAGCCCAAGAGAGAAAAAGCAAGATGATTTGGTCAAAACATTCAATTCACAAACAACACAAAAGAGAATTAGTTTGTGTTGCATAGCCATTCCTCTGATAGATGATCTCAGGTTTTTTTGTCCCCAAAGATCCTGAGATTCTGGCATTGGTATTTTTCGTCAACCAGCAAAAAAGTTCCAGCAGATCTCAGAGCTACTCTGTTCCCATACCTCACTGTGCCAAAGTGCAGCCCCAAAGAACGAAATCCTCTGTGCGATATCACCTCAAAATGAGACATTGCTAAACCAAAGCATGGCGGCATTGACTCAGTCATAACAATTACATGTATTTATATTTTAGAGTGCACCAGCAATGTTTGATACAACATGTCATATCCACAAAAGATACTATAAACTGTGATTTTTCTAAATCATATACAGTGTCTTATTTCACAGCAACGCAAAATAAAATATCCTTCATCAGGAATCAGCACCGGTCCTCCTCTGCTTGAGTAAACAAAAGGCAGTATCTGAAATGTTACCTCATCAGCAGTCAAATTTTTTTTCACATGAATACGGCAATCTAGTTTTAGAGTCAATATTGTATCCACCTAAGCTATTTGTTTATCATCACTGATGGCCCAACAAACTGCTTGCTTTTTCATGGCCAGTTTTGCCACTGTGTCGTTCTTGTTTTCTCTTACTCTAAGAAAAATAGAAATATTGTCATGATAAAATAGCTTTGAATCTAAGAAAGACCATTTGCTTAGCATTATTCTTTTTATTTAGAGCTGATTAAAGGATACAAGAAACACCATCCACTCTAGAGGCAAGTTTCCCTAAATATTGGAAAAAAAACAAGAATAGTGATCTATACTATGTCTGATAGCCAACTCAGCATGGAGATACTGAGGAAATACTGGGTGAAATTGTCTTGTCCTTTGCTTTACAAGTACAACTCACATAATCTTCCTAGTCATTACGATTTGGTTTTGAAATTCAGACACCAAGCAATATGTGGAGTCTTTATTCTAAGCAGTCCTAAATACAAGCTTAATCTTTTTCCCCATATGCTGGCCTCTGCTAGTATTTAGCCATGTACAATTTTGTTGTATGTATTTTTTACGTTCTTACTTTTTGAGGCCAGTGGCTGCTTGTCCGATGATGCGATAGATCTTGATGAGCACGGCATACAACTCGGCCTTCTCTTCCATGGAGGCAGCTGTGTGTCCACCATGTAGCATGATTGATCGGGCAGTCTCTCCATGGTACTCTGCCTGGGCATTGTAGCCTAGAGAAAGATTTATGTTCAATACAGAGCCTGGTCAGTTGAGGTATTGACCAGCCTACTGGGATTATAATATCCATCTTATGCTGACTAAGTTTCTCTTCTTTTCATTTCTAAACTGACTTGGCCATTGTCTGAACCAGAATGACACGAGGGAAAATTGAACCAAAAACCTTCAAAATTAAAGCATTCGTACTTACCCCTAGTTTAATGATTGTCAATATTTAGGATTTTAAAAAATAACCTTTTGATTTAAGTGTGCAACAAAATGAATTTAATTTTTTAGGTTCGGGATAAAAAAAAATAAATAGCAATGAAGAAAAACTATTAATATAACAAGATTTTAAATGCATTATTACCATTGCATTAGAAATCTGTCTCTTTGAAAATGGCATTTTCAGTGCATTAAGATCAGTCCCAATTTTTAGGTTGCTTTTTCTTTTTTTATATGGTTACAAAACCGTAAAGACGAATTGCCCCTGGGATAACATAATGACATTATTCAGGCTTATAAAAAAATTCAGCTAAAGAATCATTGCATTTCTGAACCTAAGAGCCATTACTTAATGTTCATATTATAGAAACCCACCTCAGATTTTTCTTCATATCGTTAAAAGCTCAAAATGAGTAGTGCTGCTACGTTAAGCCACAGATGAAATCTATAAAATTTTTACGAACAACTATGGTGATACAAGACTGTGCATCTATTGATCACCTTTAAGATCTAAATACGCCTCTCCCAGGTTGATGATTGCTAAGGCATGTCTCCAGTGGGAAGAACCATTCACAATCCTGGAGAAGGCAACACACTTGATGAACTCTTCCATGGCTTTGTCAATCTAAGGGAAAAATAACAGGTGCAGATCAATAACTAACTGATAATATGTTTTTAAAGTATAGACAACACTAAATAATATATAATGATAACAAAATTTATTTTGAAAGAAAAAAGATAACAGATTGTGGAGCTACCGTGAAATCTAATCAAACACAGGTTATTTACAGTGGAAGATCAATGTCTGTGCTCAGAAACAAGTACAAACTGATGAATCTTTGTGCACAAAGTGATGATGTAAACAGGGCCTGAGAAATTAATTTTTTTTTCATCAAGGTTGATATTTTGCAAGATTGCATCAATTTATAAGCAAATAAAAGGTGTCAAACGTATTATTTCAGATACCGTTTAGATTAGATGTAAGAAACTGTTTTAGGTAAGAACTGTCATGCATATCTGGCTTATATCATATCAATATTCACTTTTCCTTCACAAGAGAAATGCTTGACTAGTTCTTGGTAAGAGCTGTCATGCATATTTCGCTTATATCATATCAACATTTACCTTCCCTTCACTAGAGAAACGCTTGGCTAGTTCTTGTGATTTCTCCAATTTCACATCAGGTGGTGTCATGTCCACTTTCCTACGCCCATTGACAGATTTGTGTCTAGCCGTGGCTGGCAAACTCCTAGGACTAGGGCTGGTACGTCTCGGCGATGGGAGAGCTACATCATCTTCATCTTCCTCGTCAAAGTCAGCATCATCAGAGTAATCTTCGTGATCCTCATGTTCATCCCTGACTCTGTTAAGTGTTGGCAATAAACAGTATTGTTTTAAACCACAAAAAAGATAAGGAGAAGGTAAAATGTAATGGCAATTAAGAACAATCGCTTTTAAGAATAAAAATGGTCACAAAATAAAGTTTTATGAAAAATTATTTTGAAAAACTTTCCCTTATTGAAAGCATATTCAACAAAAACTTGAAACTATTAACCCTAGAACAAACACTATTCAATAATACTATACAAATTTAATTGTGGTGCGATATATTGATTTCAAAAGTGGACACCACAAATACAAGGAATTCAGGAATAGAGGCAAATTTAATTAGCCCTTAACAGCTCTTGGCTAAACCAATTGATTTTCATTGTCTCTATTGCTTTATGACCTATTTTTTCCAAAACTTGTAAGCTGAAGCATACAAATTTTTAAAAAATTCATCATAATTAATTTCATGAAAACTTTAACGCTAAACACTTTTACGTATATACTTTGCTATTCAAATTTATTGAAATAAAGTTTAATAAGGGAGTTGTATTTTCTAAGTATGAAAAAACACAGAACACATAAATAACCAAATAAATTGGTGAAAACATAAGACGACACAAAAAAGAACAATCTCTGCTATCAAACTAGCCAAAATGACTTTGCAAACGCAATGCAAGAAAATATATTCAAAAAGCATAATTAGGCATAATTATGATCTAGCAAAAAAAAAAAAAGGAGAAGAGTAAAAAGACATATTCTACAATGCAGCTTGATCAAAGTAAACCTTTAAAAACTTCTTCAGTTTGTAGCATATACTAACCTTGACCGGTCTCCACGTCGCGAGATCTCCACAATGGGCACTGTTGGGGCAACATCTCCCTCTACTTGCTCATCATCTCCCACCATATTCTATCGCTTTATTGACAGCTACACAGCAAATAAGTTGGGATGAAAGTGGATATAATGGAAGAAGTGGCATACACTATACAGACTGATGCACAGTGGTTTAGTTGGAATGAAGGTTTTTAATTTCTCATAAATCACAGTATTTGTGATCTGAGTTATTTTTTCTTTTCTATGGCTTTGTTGAGTTCAAACACATGAAATGAAGTAAAAAATGTTTGTGAACTTATTTTGAATGTGAAAAACCCATAGCAAAACTCAAAAAGTTGAGTGTAATGAGCCAGATTTAAAGACATATTAAAAAGTTTCTTTTTTTTTCAAGCAAAGATCATTCATATTTTAGTCCTGAGTGTTTAAATGCTGGCTTATATAGCCAAAACTAAAATAAGCATTATTCTGAATATAATACATGTATCAGGCCAAAATAATGTACTTAAACAAATTTATTCACGTTCTTGCCTGGAACCTAATAATGAAACATGCTTTTTTTCTCAGTATAAAAGTCTTGAGAAAAGTACCTGCACTGATAATTATAGCTACTAAAAATATTACACCATAAAAAAAAATTGAACATCTGCAAGAGAACTAGTTTACGCAGCTGCCCAAATAATCTTAAAAAATCAATTCCCTGCCTTTCTTTCTGTTTTTGTCAAATCAATACAGATTTAGGTAAATACTTTTTGGTCCATGCAATGACATTTGTACTCCTGAGCATGTTAGCTAGGAATTCCTCGTTAAATTTGCTATAGTGGTCTAAAATTATTGGTTTATTTCGTTTGATCACGAAAAATCTGTAAAGCTGTCCCTTGGTTCTTTATATTACGACTTGGGTCTTGTTCTCTATCTGTATATATAGCCCTTGATTCGAATCTATGAGTTGTATCTAGATCTAGTTTAGCTCTTGCAAAATCCCTTGAAGCTCACTAATTGTGCCTGATAAAAACTGGTATGGTCGGTCTAAATCGATTGCAATGTCAAAACTTTCTCATCCTGGGTTTAAAAAATATGCCTAAAGTTTTAAACACATTATTTTTGCTGGTTTATTTTGAGCTGTGGTTCATCTGATGTGGCACTTGCCTGTCCCATTAGAGGTCTGAGGTTTGAATAACAATCCTGATTAAGACAGTTTTTCATCTTTCATTTCACCAAGCACTAATGGGCAGCAGGTCTTTCAAGACCCGGCGAAAGTAAATGCGGCGAGGAAAGCAACGACAAACGACCACAGTGCCAAGAACAATCAGGACCTATTTCTGGTTCCCTGACACTAAGCATGAAAATCATTTTCTTTATTGTTAATTCAAAATATAATAAATTTTAAAATAAAAACGGATTTTTAAATTAATAGTCTTTACCGTTTGTAGCAGTTAGACGTGGAAGCCATTTGTAAACAAATGTATGTTGCTAAATTAAAAACACTAAATGAACATTTTTATACACGGATAAAAAAAGGTACTTTTTTACACTTATCACTAACGTACTGTAACATTTTCAATTTTAATTATAAAAGTTTGACCCAATTAAAATTTTTATCATTCTTTTCTTGAAAATTTCTCACTTTTTTCTCCATGATTATAGTTTATTTTCTTATTTGAATCTTAGCTTTTCTATTAATAGACACGACTGAATTTCGACCAATTACAGACAGCGTCACAGAGAACCTTCGGTATAGTCCTTTGTTTTTGTTTAGGGGGCAACCAACTATCTGGGTCTGCCTTTCAATGGGTAAAAACAAGTGGGGAAAAATTAACAGCAAAAAAGTAAACATCATTTCGACCAAATATCTTTTTAAAAAATTTTCACTTGCAAGTGTAAATATATGTGAAGCCTTTTGACAACCCGTGCGTAGCAATGACGCAAGAAAATTCTGACACTGGCCTGAATGTCGAGGAACAGGTTGCTGGATCTGAACAAGACTTGAAAATACAGCATTCACGGTCAACAACAGAGTCAGCGTTAGAAAGTAATGGTGAAGGTGAAGATCAGGGTGAGGGTGAGGATTCAGAAATAGAACAGCTTCTCCCTGGAACAAATATTATAACACACTGTATTTACAAAAACGACCCTAATCGCCTCATTCGGTGAGTAGCTAATGTACTTCGATCTGCAGTAAAAGATAATTTTTTTCACCCTACAGTGTTGACATAATTTATATCAGATTCGCTGACGTATTGCGTAATCAAAACCTGTGAATCCGTTTAAACCATGAACGCCACCGCGTATATGATTCACTTAAATATTTATTCAATAGTAAGCTGCGCACACATATGGCTAGTTTTCACAGCTGTTGTCCAAGATCAATTAAAAAGATTTCTGTAATATTGATGGGCTGTTTAAATTCATGCATATGCTTGTTTTAGCCTGATGACTGTGAACTTCCCCTTAATCATCAAATGTGATGAGACATCATGAAATATCTATAATACACTTTAATTCTCTAATATTTCCACAATAACTTTCCAAGTTTGGATTTTGGAATGTTTTCGGTGCAATAATTCATGATGACAGCAGCTGTTTGAATAATTCAGTTATACATTCCTTGATAGACAAAAGCTGAAAGTTAACCAGTGATTATCAACAGCGTCTGTCACAAAGTTAACTTTTATCCAGAAGTGTTTCTATTACATTTTATTCATTTTCCAAGTCTTACACTGATCTATAACAATTTTAACATTGTAAACAAATTAGCCGTTGCCTTTATTAGCTCATAGAAGCCAGTGATATGCAGTAGTATTTGGGCCTGGCATCAGGCGAAAAAACCAAGGCCACATTTTATCATCCTCAAAGGATATTTTATGAGGACAAATTAGTCTTCCTTCTTTTCAGTTGTAAATAATAATGGAAATGTGATCAAATTAAAGACTTACAGTTAGCTTCAATGATAATTTGCTCCACTATGAACTGATAAACAGCTTTTTACTCTCCTTTGCTTTCAATTAAAACACCAAGAATATGTACTTGGTCATGGAAGGCTCTGATGTGGGGCGTGTGCATTGGATCCATTTGTATGTCAGACAGTTTTTGTTTTTTTTAAATGAACAATGTGCACAAGTAGATTCAATAAATGTTGCCACATCCATTTATGTGGTTTTTATGGCTGAGATCGCTGTGTTGGGTTGATTATTTTTCTAGCAGACTTTTGATGAAGTTCACAACCAGTCTAATCACCAGCTGTCCATGCACTTGGGTGTAACACACATATCTTGGCTACACTTCAGGATCTGACCCACTCAAACAATCAATATCATGTGCAGGAGCATAGAAAACCTATCCACACATCTGACAAATACTTTTAAATTGGGTGTGATGTCAGCCAGAGTCATTGGTCTTTGAGTCCTCTCCTTTTTTTGTCTGGGATGACCTTTTAATGAAAGGGTAATTTGCTGTTTCAAAAGCACTTTTTCTTTAAGGAAAGCTACAAAATGTTTAGTGCACGATACTCAACTGTATGCAAAAAAATATTATTACATGAACACAACTTTGCCCCAAATTCAAAGACCATCGCAACTTTTGGTTTCAGAAAAATTCAGATTAACTACAGTCCTTTCATATTAAAATAAAATACACTTTTGCTGATGGTATACAAAATTGCAAACCTATCTAGTCTTCAATTTTTTCCCCCTAAAATATTGGAATCTGGAATCT
>BLXT01000008.1:70707-84245 GCA_019648995.1 Plakobranchus ocellatus | reverse complement strand
TATTCTCTTTATTCAGTCAACATACATAAAAAGCACATTGAAAATATTCCGTATTGTGTCTCTCGTATTGTAAAAATACAACAAACATAATTTTTACGATACATGCAAACAACGGAGTGAAAAAAGTGCCTAACATAAAATATGACGAGATACGAACATAATATGCTAGAAGACATCATTTACAATCTTCAATCGCTGGTTATTGAATTGTTTCACAGCTTGAGGAAAAAAACTATTCAAAAAACGCTTACTGCCTTTAAAGGCTCTTAGGCGCCGACCGTGTGGCAAAAACACAAAATATTTGGCAGCAGGATGAGTTAAATCTTTCATGATCTTTTTAGTTTTCCCCTTCAATCTCTTAATATAAATCTCCTCAAGAGATGGAAGTTTAATGTTAATGATTTTTTTCTGCAAGTCTGATAATTGACTCTAATTTACCCAAGCTTGCTTTTGAGGCGCAACCGAACCAGACGGTAATAGATAAGGTTAGAACACTTTCAATTGTCGCTCTGTAGAAATTAATCAAAATATCACTGCCCACATCAAAGGATTTCAATTTTCTCAGGAAATAAAGTCTTTGCGTGGCTTTTTTGACAATATTATCTAGATTGATATCCCACGTTAGTTTGTCAGAAACGTGAGTCCCTAAGAATTAAAAGAAGGCACACGTTCTACAGTTGCACCATGAATAAGTAGAGGAGGAGGGGGCGTCTCACCGCAGCAAAAATCAACAATTATTTCTTTAGTTTTTTCTACATTAAGATGTAAGTTGTTTTTACTACACCAGTTTACAATCAAATCAATTTGTTTTCGAAAATTAGATTCATCATTGTGAAGAATTAATCCTGTGACAGTGGTATCATCAGCAAATTTGATTACACTACATCCTGGCATGACAGCCTTACAATCATACGTGAAGATAGAATACAATTTTGGTGACAGTGGACAGCCTTGAGGAGTTCCAGTGTTAAGCGTTATAGATGATGATATATTTTTGCCAATTTTAACTACTTGTGGGCGATTCAACAGAAAATCAAGTATCCAATTACATAATTTCACAGGCAAATTTAAACTTTTGCTGATGGTATACAAATTTGCAAACCTATCTAGTCTTCAATTTTTTGCCCCTAAAATATTGGAATCTGGAATCTGATTCAATTGAAGCATTTTATTTTAAGTTTCAGAATTAGGTATAGCTTCTGATATGAAGTTTGTGAAAGTGCTCAGTAAAACTCTGTAGCAAAATCTCAAATCCTGTCATACAACCTTTGTAGATGATACAAAGATGCAAATTTTAAGAACATCAGAGGATGATCAAAGGAACAGATAGCGTCTTAGTACTTAGTGAAAAAAAAAAAACGCTCAGTGAGAAATCTCATTTAAAATTGATGTACAAAAATATGATAATTTTAAAAAGCTTTAATTTTTTTTGGAAATATGATAATTTATTTCATGATCACATCAAATCATAGACAGGCGTACTGAATTTTACTTTACGTTCACATAATGAACAATAGGAAAATTCCTTTAAGTTTGTGCAGATACAATGCACAAAAATTAACTGAAACTATTGTGATATTAACACATTGTCTGATTACTGAATTGCAATTTTTTTCCACTCTTTTTTCCAAACTTTTCGAACCTGGAATTAGGTTATCCATTTTTTCCTGTATGATTAGCATAACCGCAGGCCAAAAAATCAAATATTTTTGTTTCCAATCAAATTCTGAATATTCTTGATTTCTTTTTGTCTATTGGAGACCATCCTCCTTACCTTGTTTAATGCTTATCTTTCATATTGATCATGTTATTAGTCACTGATATGCCATGCTTAAACTTCTGTCCAAGAGTCTTTTGGTGATAAAACTTGTGTTCTTTAAGAATTTTAAGTTTTGATTTATTTTCAAAAAACTGTTAAAGGAAGATCAAATAATTCAATTGAAAATGCCCATCTTTCATATTTAACTGTTGATTCATTAGGAGTGGTCTGAAGACAGATTTTTTTATCCCATGCATGTTTTCTTACAGATGTTTTGAGGATGATCAGGATCCATACAAAGCAGATGTTCTTGATTTGTTGAATGAACGTGATGAAAATGGAAAATCTCCCCTAGATCTTGCAGCATGTCTTGGAAGAAATCAAATTACCAAGGAGCTTTTGCAGAGAGGGGCAGATGTGAATAATATTACAACAAAGGGTATGTTATATCTATCAAAAAAGATTTGTGAAGATTGAATAAATTAGTAATGTTGACAAGCATTGTTGAAAAGGGGAGTATGGGAAAAAATGAGTTTTAAATAGGCACAATATAACAGTTAATCTAAATTTAAAATGACTTTTCAGTTTTGTGGTAGGAATATGTCTTGCATATTGGATTTTCTATGATGTCCTGTGTTTTTGGAAGGGCAAGATTGTTCTCGTCAATCTGCAACAAAGAGAACCGTGATAAAATTCATGGCTTCTTTAATTATGTTTTAATTTTTGGCAAAACTCAATGATTGCAGAAGGTTATTCCTTTTATTCGTTTTTTTTTGTTTTTTTTTAATGAGTCTTTTATCAATGTGATCTAATTTATTCACCCTTGATTTGCACATGAATCATGTGAGTAAAGATCACAACTATTGTTTGTTTCAGGTTATTCTTGCCTTCATTATGCTGCAGTGTGGGGTCGCATGCCAGTAGTGAAGATGCTTATAGAACATGGTGCTGACCTGCGGCAGACAAATGCACATGGCGAGAGGCCCAGGGAAGCAGCAATACGCTATAATCATGAAGAATGTGTTGACTTCTTGGACTGGGCAGGTAAAAGCCATATTTTTCTGTGATCCAACTTGTAAAATATGTAAGAATAAGCGAGTTCAATGATTTATATTTCATTCACCTGCAATTAGTTTTGTTTATAACAGTAGCAGAATAATTAGATCTATAGTTGAAAGAACAAATAGATGTAAACCTCTGAAGTTATTTTACTGGTTATATTTGATCATTCGTACTTTTATCACATATCAAAACCAAGCGAATTTTTGCAGTTTGAGAGTGAAAATGTGGCCTTTCCTGGCACTAAAATAGCTCATAATCAGCATCCACAGGTAGGCCTACATAACTTTTTCAACACAAACTTTTGCAATTTGAGAGGGAAAATATGGCCTCTACTGGCGCTAAAATAGTACATAATCAACATCTATAGGTACATAATTTTTGCAAGGGAGGGGTTCCCAAACCCCTTAAACCCCTCCCCCCCCGCTGGATTGGGCCCTAAATATATACTATTTCTTATACAATCAATTTTTATTTCATCTTTTATTGATGATTTTCTGAACATCTGTTTACAACTTTAACACAATTTTTTTTTTCAATAAGACTTTTCTTAATTTCTCCTTTACCATGATTTGTACAAGAAAAAAAATTTCTTTTGAAACAAAAGCCATGAAAATCTCTCCAACTGACATAAGATTAGATTTGCAGCTCTTTTTACTTTTTATTTGTTAAAAGAATAAATTAAGTCTCTAAAAAGTTCAATGAACATGAGAATAATTGAATAGAAAAGTTCTCTTTGTTTCCTCAAGCTCATCAACAAAGTTTGGTAGGCCCATAAATTAAAAGAAAATACAAATGATATGTAAATTTAGTTAAGTGGTGCTTCTTTAAACTTTAGAATTGAACCTCTTAGGCTTTTTATTCAGATTGAGATTACAAAGCCATAGAAGTTTTGCAGATGTGATGAATTTTTATTGAAATTCCTCAGAGGCAAAAACTTTGCTCCAAGAGGCCATCAAACATACTCAGGATACCATAGCAGATGTAGATAAGGCTGTTGCTGGGAGAATGACTAAGGAAGAAAAGGTAAGTGCTTAAAACTGATTTTAACATTTCACAAAGTTAAAAAATAAAATTCACTTCATCATCAAACCTAGTTGGCTACGATACGGTGATTTGAGGAAAAATTATTTACACTAGTGAATAACAGGGCTGTTGAAAGTTGCCATGATATTAAAGTATTCATAGGTTCATCCTTGTTCATTACTATGGTAGATACAGAAAAAATACCTAATCTTAGATAAATCACAGATTGAGCCTAGATTTCTCAGTTATAAAGTAGGGTTAACAGTTGAAAGCAGCGCATCATAATTTTTGACTTGTGATTCTTTTATACTGATACAATACTGTACTAGATTACACAATGGCAAATTACAGTTTTATTTACTATTTATATATATGAAGCAAATCTTTTTTTGAACATTGTGTAAAAGCAAAAAAGAGTCGCTGTTAAGCTTAAAATTAATTTTTAAATCTAAAACTCAGTTTATTTTCTTTTTCTTCTGACAGACCATCTCACTGAACACTGCCAAGGAGAAGCAAGAATGGTTGGACAGTACAGAGGATGCCACCACTCAGGACTTCATCGCCCAGCGCATAGCCTTGATGGATGTTGTGGGACCAGTGTTGCAAAAACTCTTGGAACCACGTCAGTATTTTTTTTGTTTTTTTTATTTTTTTTATTTTTAAGCAGCCTGTCCGGGAAGGGGGGGGGGTAAGATAGTACTAACATGAAATTCACGCTGAACCTCATATTGATTATATAATCTGTGGGTGATCAGAACATAAGCTTAGCAACAATTATAGCTTTGATGAATATAGGTGAGTCAAAACGCTTTTTTTTTCTTGCTATTCTTTAGTTTCCTATCCTCTCTTCTTAAAACACTTGCCTAGATACTTTTGCTACAGGCAACATCCGTTCCATTCATAGGAAACAGCTGAGTAGCTACATTGATTGGGCAGGAAAAAAAAGTCTATGCTACACCTGTCTGATGGCATATGAGTTTTACGTAGAGCCTAGCTGAGTGATAAATTCATCTTCCTATCTACTTTTGTTATTGAAGAGCTATATATTAATAAGCCGGCGGTTCACACAAGTTTATCATCAGTGGCCTAGCAGATACAGAAGCAAAAATAGTCAAACATGGTTAGAGATATCTGGAAAAAATTTTCTTGCAAATTATCAAAAGATAATTATGTGTAAATGGATTTTTTTCAATATTTTGCTTTATAATACCTCTTTCTGGCAATTTTTAAAACAATGTTTCATTTTGAGTGGATGGGTTACATATATTGGGGGAAAAAGTTTTGGTTTTAATAAATTTTGTACCTGTGCAAAGCCAGTGAACAAAGTGTATTTGTTTACAGATGAATCAAAGTTTCTTAGAAAATGACTCTTGTCCTTCAAATATATTTGGGGTAACACCAACAGAAAGATCTGTGACCCTGCTTAAATAAATTTTTTTAGTGTGCGTTGCATGGAACGTCAACAAAAGTAAAGGCCATCTAAATCTCTTATTTTTCCTGTGTCATTATATTTAAATATTCCATCCTTTTTATGAACTGTGCTTGTAATTTACTTTAATTGAAAATTATCTTCTGTTATCAGTATATTTTTTTCTCTGAGGCCTCAGTATGAGACCAAAATATTGTGCTGTGAAAGTGAGATGTTTAAGAGGATGCTATGATCTACATGATTGGGCGAAATGAGATGATAGACATTTCATACGGCAGAAAAAAAAGTTGAGGGAAAAAGATCAAAATCATACTGATATTCGTAAATTTTCTTTAACAGTTACTGTTTTACTTAGAAAGAGATTATTCCTACATCAGCTGCTTGTAGTTGGAATTTTGTTAAACTAAGACTGTAGTTTTCTGTTTTTAATCCCTCTCAAATACTCTCTCTCAAGATCGAGAATCAATAATAAGGCAAACTGGGTCTTATTGAGTTATAGGAAGAGGTACATCTTGTTGCAGGCAGTTTTATTTCTTGTTTTAGATTTTTTTCCTGCATTTTGTTTTTCTTTATGTCTTTCTTTTCTTTTACGATTGGGTGAAAAATTTCTCTCATTACTTTCCACCACTTTCTACATCGGTAAAAAAAAATTTTTGTCTTAATTTTCGTTTTTTTTTTAAATCTTTTTAGATATCAATTTATTACTTTCATTTATAAAAACTTGGTCTTAGTCAATTTCTTAGTTATCACTCTTCTTTTTCTTGTTTGTACAGAAACTAAAACAGCTACAAAATTTATTTATTAAAATGCTCACATTCTCTTTTAAAATCTTTGCTTCTGGTAAAGATATTTCATACCTGCTTAGTCTAGGCCCATTAAGAAAGGATAGATAAGTTCTCGTGTGAAAAAAATGTTTACCTGTTCCATAAAGTCAGTAAAAGTTCAGATCTGTTTGATCAGATGGAATGGAACCCTTAATTCAATGAGTTTGGATAGTCACATTCCTCTATTTCTAGGTTTGCTTTTAAACATTGCATTTCAGGATTTTATGCCTAAATTCAGTCTAGTAGGCTTGATTTGTTTTGGGCGGCTGTCATACAGACAAAAAAAAAAAGATTCAGATGATGAAGGCAACCTTTTTATTGGTGTTTTGTTTTATTTATTTATTTTTTTTTTGTTTCTTTTGTTCACAACCTTTCCTTATACATTACAATGGCATTATTCTTTGACAATGAAAATGCTTGACATTATAAGTAAATCAGTCTTGGAAAAAATCAGTTTATAAATTCTACCAGTAGGAACTTTTCAAAATCACAATGTTGTAATAGCTTTTTTCACAGTTTATTTCTTCATTATTATTCACACAAAAACAGTTAAAATGTGTTCTGCGTTTAGTTATATTCTGATTTTGTTTCACCTTTTCCTAGCTGATCTTTAAGTTTCATTAAGTACATTTCATTTTCTTGTAAGTTAAAAAAAGGACAAAAAACTAAGTAAAATAAGATAAATCTGCCAAAATATTGGAGTCTACTGTCTTGGTCAGAATTTCTGGGTGTTTTTTTTACATTTTTACTCTCTATTGCATCGTTAGAACACAACTTAAGATCAACATGTCACAGCTGGTCTTAGTACAAACTTTGTTTTCTCCTTTACTTGTTTTTTTGTTCGGTTTTGCAAATTTAGCACCTACTTTTTAATGTATATGAGATTTTTAAACAGCTTAAAGATCATGATAAATCCGAGCAGTCAATTCAGTAAAGACATTTATTAGTTGTAAGTTGTGCTGAGGGATATTTGCACTCACATCATATCAGAATTCAACCTTTGTGTGCTAATGAAATTTATTTAAAGAAACATTTTTTGCCAGTATATATAGAGCAAGAGCAAAATACATTCCCTGCCAAGATTTTAACATTTGGTTTATTCATAGTAGTACTGGTAAAGATATTTAAGCCAAAAAAAAAAATTTTTTTTTTTTTGTCAGTGTTTTTGGATCTTAAAAGAAAGGCAAGAAAAAGAGCTTGTTTGATTTTATTGTAGCTTAGTGCAAATAATTTTCTTTATCTTTGTACTTTTTTTTTTCCTATTGTTTTCAATGCTTGCCAAACCCTGTCCTTCCATAGATGTGAGCGTTTGAAATTTGTCTTTCACGGTAACACCTTTTTATTTCTCTCTACTGCATCACGACCTATAGCTTCAGAGAAGGGCTCTGCTGTAAGTGTTATCACCCTCTGTCTGTGTGTGTGCGTGTGTATGTTTTGTGTTCTCATGCTGTTAGACAATTTGCTGCTGTGGAAACCTCTCTCAGCCGCCCTTGTGTTTGAGTCTAATTTTGAGTGTGTCAAAGTTTTACATTAAATTCTGCAACTGTACTGAAGCTCACATTCTCTGGTTGTCATTGCCAGATAAATCCTCATATTTCCTCAAACAACTTTTTGCTTTTTTTTTTTAACTGGTGTGAAAAATTGAGCTTTTAATCACCTTTAAGTTTTGAAAAAAGAATTTTGGGAAGATATACATATAATATGTCAAGGAGATCATATCGCAGGTAATCAATTTTGAGAATTTTTAATAAAATTGAGATATTCGTTCTGAAAAGAAAAAAAATTGAAGTTTTTCAAATCCAAAAACAGGTTTCAAAATATAATCAGCTTAATTTGTAAACTCTCTCTTAGCAGTTTGATATATAATGTATACAAATTTATGTGATTGTTACAAATGTTTACAGTGTAAAGTCTTTGTCAACGCTGAATACCTTTATGCATGTTTCACATGATTATTGTAGACCTGTGATCATATGATTTGAGGTAAAGATAATATTTTGTCTGCATCCATGAATATAACACATAAGCACCTACATTTTAGTTTATCTAATTTCGCACAAATGTTGTTACTATTTTGAAGCATTTCTACTTGTCAAAATACGAAGGCCAAGGCAGGACTTTTTTTTAAAGCTTAAGTTAGGCCTATCCCATTATGGTTTTATCTGCGTAAAATTAATGAGGACAACAAAAGAATCACATTTATACATATCTTAGTTAAACATTTAGGCAATTAGATGGGCTAGAAATTGATGACAGTTGGCTGTTATGAATCAATAGAATACCTTCACTCTGCTTTGAATTTATTGCCAGCTGCAGGGCACCCTGGAGGTTTATAATTTAGATAAAACTTACGTCTAACATGTACACTGAAGATGTTACATGTAATTGCCTATTTCCCATTGTTCCAGCCCCGGCCAAGCTCTAAGAGCCGCCCTAAATCTAGCAGTAGACCACAGTCTAAGTGTGAGCCTAGGCCCAAGTCAGGAACATCTTCAGCCAAGAAGGGGGCTGGGGCCGGGGGTGCAGTATTCAATGTAATTCCTATATAAAAGCTCACAAATATAGATGTGCTTTGATTCTCAGTGGCATTAATTTGTTTTGCGTGGTAAATTTTGTTTGGTGGTAGAGCAATTTTTTTCTAACGCGTTATATATTTTTATTTTTTCCTCCTTGAGCGATAGGGAAAGATGTAATACCGTAAAAAGATTAGTGTATATCAGTGTCGTGTCTGGAAACTTTTGCCTTTAGTTGTTAACAATCTTTGGATGTTTGTGATAAAATGCTTCTCCATATTAGTTGATTGCTTTACATTGATAGCAGCACACCAAACCTCTAAAGTCTCTATTCACAAAAAGGGACTTTAGCAGTTTGGATTGCCGACCATTGACATGTTCCCTCTACTAATATAGATTGCAAGTATTTGAAGAGCACATAATAATCAAAACTCTGCCTCATAAAGCAAACTTGCTTCCTTATAAGAATTGTATAAACACATAAAAACTACATAAAAGTAATAAATAAAAACCGTTGATATTGATACTAATGATAGCAATAGTGTGTTGAGCTTCAAAATTCAATATAATTTCAAAATGTAACATAAAAAAGGAGTGAGGGATTGTTTAAAAAATAATAGTCCGTTGTTATAGCTTTTTACAAAAATATGGATGTTTGGGAAACTGTTGTCAATGTCTTTGTTCAAATTCCTATTTTTCTCTCGTTTCTGTCTTTTTTTTTTCTATACTCTTTTTACACTCTTGATATTGAGCTGCATGCTCTTTCAGCACTAAAGCTGATCATAACAGGATTGCTGTGTCTTTGATTCCCTGAAATAGCTAGCTCTACAAAACCGGCTACCTCAAAAGACTTATTGGTGTTTTTGTTTTTAGTTTAATTTTTTTTTCTCTTTTTCCACTCACCATAATATTCCACGCAATATTCTAGACACTTTGTCCCCACACATGTGCACACATTTTAAACTCTTCTCCATTAGCCTCTATTCATATTAATGAATCTGTAAAATGAAGTTTGAGCTGTTTTTCAAATGGTATAATTAATTGTTCTTCTTCATCTCTTTTTTCCATTTGTTTGCAATTCCCGACTAAGGCTTGGTGTTTTTGTATAGCTTACTCTTCTAATTTCGATTTTGATTTATGAATAAAAAACAAAATGTGTTGACATTTAGTGACTTTCAAAAATGTTTAGGTAAACAATAATAATAAATTAGCGTAGCTTTGATTGTGTGTTTATTTCTTCCTTGGCTTTAATAAAGTGGCTCAAGTTTGTGAAAGGGACTGTCTTAATTACATTAAACAATGAGTGCACCTTTTTAGGAACCATGATCACCATCTGTGCAGAGATCTCATCCTAAAAGAATGGCTTAAAATGTACTGAATCTTTGTAGAAAAAATCTGAAATTCCATGCAAAAGCAAATACCAAGCTTTTTTTTTTTAGCTTGCAATTTTTTCTTCATGTCAATACGTCAGAACCATCAGTTTTTTGTCATTACAGGTTTTTATTTGTCTTATGCAAAATTTTGTGTGTATGTGTGCGTTCCTGGAGTACAGGCAGAGTGGAAAAAAATTGGGAAGTTGAAATTTGAAAATAAAAAATAAATTACCCTCTACCAACTAAAAGATATTGTAATCGAATTTTTAAGTAAAGCAATTATCTTTAATATTAAAATATGGCTTGTTTTGTATACAAGCCTATTTTCTAGTATACTCAAAAAACAAGAGCAAGATGCTGAAGATCTCACATTCACCTGTTTTATAAAGTTAGATCTAAATTTTTGTAGTAACATGACTTTACTCTAAAAAGTTTCTTTTTTATCATGATAAACTGCATATTCCCCAGTTTATGAAGAATTTTCTCCCCGGCAAATAAGAGCAAGCTTTATTTTATGTAATGTTTAGCTTTCATCGTATATACTCAAGTGTCTTTACCTATGATGTCATATAGATTGGTGCATGCATTATTTCTTTTGTTTCGTTTTTTTTCCCGTCCTTTATCATAGAGCACACTCATAAATTATTGTCTTGTGACCAGTTGGAATGCATCAGACATCCAATTTTGAACCTTTTAAACTATTTGTTTAATGATTCAGAATATTTACCAATGTGGAAAGATTAAAGACAAACGCAGTAGAGGTAGACAGAGATTTAGAATAACTTGCATTGAAAGTCTTCACTCATGGCAATAAGTAAAAATGGTATCAACAGCTTCATAAGTTAACTGAGAACAGGTTTGAGTGGAGGAACATGATCGCCAATGTCTGTTCCAGACGGGGAACCTGAAGGAGAAGAAACCATTGATAACAGCTTGAAACTTCTTCCTTTGACTCTTTGAGGTTTCCAATGATGAAAACAAGATGGGAACATCTTGATTTTGATTCAAACATAATTATGGGCTTTTTAACTTTTTGAAAAAAAAAAATCAACGAAGAGAGAAAGAAGCAACTTAAAATTTTATTATTCTCAAAACTGTTGTATGTATCTTAGGACAGGTTTCAAAAATGTTGTGTGGCATTTGACCAGATATGACTGATTTCAAGTGTTTTATATGACATTTGGCTCCAATGGATTGGTCTCAAGTGACATTTTACTCCACAGGACTGGTCTCATTAGTGTCCTATGTGACATTTGACTCCTCAGGACTGGTCTCACTAGTGTCCTATGTGACATTTGACCTTTCAGGGCTGGTCTCAAGGCATAACATTTTTATTCATCTGAAAATAGAGTGTTAGGCCTTGATTCACCCTGGAGAGATTGAAGCCTTCTATTTCAAGGTGCAAAGATCTAATACAGCCATTAACACCAATAGTTATCTTTTGTTATGTGTATCATACACTTTATGTAGCTGGGGGATTCAATCTTAATGTGTGTTGATGTATGAAATTACAGCACAGAATGTTCTAGATTGTCTACAAGCAAGCAGATCCAGTTTGAGAATCAACAGAACCCACAAGACTAATGATCAAAATGAAAAAATGTGATCTTCAAACGCAAATTTTTGGCGCTAAAATTGATATTTCATATTTAATTGTATGAATGCGTTGTAAAATTCAACCCAAGAAATAATTTCATTCTGTAAATTTTGAAATTGATGCTTTGAGGAGTAGCCTTCTATTTTAACCAAACAGTATAAGGTCTCTTGTTTTACTGCTCTCCAAAAATGCACATCATATTTACTAAAATATAATACAATATAAATTAACAATTTTTTTCTAAAATGAAAAATCACTCGAAAGAAGAACTTGAAAAGAAAGTTGTAATGTACAACCAATTATGCCTTTAGTTTTTTTTATCTGCCTGCAATGGGATTCACTCACTTCACAACTTGTGAGATATACGCACCACTCAGAATGTGAACAGATTTTCATGACTTGCCCAATTTAACTTTTTTCATTCTTTCCTTTCTCTTTTCCTCCGCATGTTCATCCCTGATGATTGTCCTTCCTTTTCTTCACATTTGGACAAACGAACCTTCAGCCCCAGAGAGGCAAGAGAAAAGGGAAGTAAAGAAACCATCAGAGCCGTGAACCAATCAAAAACAGCTTTGGACTTTCGGAACATCAAGCACAAACAAAAGGCTGGCGGATATTCTCAATTTGGACACATCTGTGATAAGAATCCAGTTTTGAATTGTTGACAATGAATACATATGATATTGATAAAAGTTATATGAAAATATTATGTCATCTTCGTGAGTGTCATACAAAATATTTGTACAATAAACCATGTGAAACAAACTAGCTGTTGAATTATAGTTTTTCAAATAAATTATACCGAATTTGAATTGATTGTTGAATTTCAAATTTCATTAACATAAGAAAGAAATGTAGCTAGATAGAGCAGAGTTAACAAACCATTGTTCATACATGTATATATCCATCTATTAATCTCAATAGTTTTTAATATTGGTACCCCTTTGTATACATAGTAATATATTTCAAGAACTTGGTTGTTTTTTCTTCTTTAGAATTATGGGAATTTGCACCAGTAGAGCTATTTAGTGAATTGAATTAAAACTTCGAGTATATAGAAAAAAGCAAAATATCATAATCTCTGACTTAACATTGGAGGAAATCCCCTTTTTATTCAAAAAGTCATTTTGTTTCTGGATGCAAGTGTCCATAAGAAACAGAATCAAATCAGCCAGCTCAGGCCACAAGAAAATCCAGTTAAGTACACATCAATCTGGACGTCCTGTTCCATCGTAGATTCGTAGCTAGATCTGAACTTACTAGGCAGCCACAATTCTAGTTTTATTTTTGTTTCGTTTTCTCAGCTGAGGCTCTCTAAAAGTGAAAACTATTCAGGTCAGGTCTTTTCCACATAATATCTTTTTTTTTTTTTTTTNNNNCCTTCTGCTTCTCCAGTGTGAATTATTTTATGGCCATATACTTTCAATGAATCACACAAGTGAGATATGCACTATCTCATGGACATTTAATATAAATGTGTCTGAGAGAAAGAAAATGTAAGGGAGAGAGGGGGGCACAGTCAGACACTGCAGAGAGAGAGAGAGAGAGAGAGAGAGAGAGAGAGAGAGAGAGAGAGAGAGAGAGAGAGAGAAAGAAACATTCAGAAAGGCATTCCTGTGTCCACCCAGCACCACTTGAGTAGCCAAGACTAAACAGGGGTAAAAATGGCAAGGAAAGCAATAGCTTGCTACCTCAGAATGCTGCATGCATTGATATCTAGAATTACAGAAAAGACAAGATGCTACATATGGTTAGATAACATTAACAATCATTCTGATTGTGGGAGAAAATTTTACTTTTCTTTTCATCAAGGAAATTCGGTGGCATAAACTAGAGAAATTGGAGCTGAAGTAGATGATATGGTAAACAATACATTCAACACAGGCTTGTAGTTGAGTGGTTGTTCTAGTAATATCAGCTGAAATAGATGATATGGTAAACAATACATTCAACATAGG
>BLXT01000008.1:57604-70675 GCA_019648995.1 Plakobranchus ocellatus | reverse complement strand
TGATATGGTAAACAATACATTCAACATAGGCTTGAAGTTGAGTGGTTGTTCTAGTAATATCAGCTGAAATAGATGATATGGTAACAATATATTCAAAATAGGCTTAAAGATGAGTGGTTGTTCCAGTAATATCAGTGCAGGGGCAAATACACACAGTATAAAAAGTTAGGATCCACATCAGAGTCAATCAATAAGGATGATAAGCGAGTTGGTTTTTTTTTTTTTTTTTTTTTTACATTTTAAACCATGTAGCCTGAAACAGCCATTTTCAAGGTTTTTAATGGATTGGATTGGATTGGATAGTGTATTTATGTTTAAACATACAGTGTTGCTATATCAACTCGGTGCCAAAAATAGCCATGTCATTGTAACTTGGTTTTTTCTTTATTGGAACAAAACAAACCAAACACATTGCAGAAGCTTACCTGTCTAGTACATTGTACTACTAATAGGGATCATCCAATTTAGTAACCCAAAAGGAAAAAAAATAGTAATTTAGATCCAAAATTAGTACATGTATCTTAGATCCACAAATTAGCAACAGCAAAAATGGACACTAACTAATACAATTGATAGTTTTTGTTTCTGATAAGAACACGTTTTTTTTTTCTATAGAAAAGTCATGCTTGCATCTATTCTACCTCTACTCTGCATAATACGTAATCTACAGCCTCAATGCACTGTCTAGTCTTTCAGTTCAGTAGAACAATCATTGCCCTATGTAAAGCACAGTGTATAAAGCCTTCTGCAGGCAAGCCATCAACTCTGGCTCCTTTAGTGAAGAGTATGATTTCTCTGTGCTTGAACCAGAGCAAAATCCCTAAAAAATCTGACAATTACGTACGTGTGTATTTTCATAATCTGATGCGTTTTTTGTAACAATTACGAATTTTTTATAGCACTAGGAAGGTATGCAGAAGTAAAAAAGCTTACTGGAAATTCTTTTTTTTTTTTAATTCCAATTGTGTGCTATTGAACTCATGAATGCTGGGTCTCAACACATATTGATTGAATTTAAAGATGGGGAGTCCTTGACTAGCTAGGCTGGTAAGAGAAACCATGTTATTTAGCTGAGAGAGAACTGGACTGATAAAGTAAAAGTTAAAACTGCGACTTCACAGCATTACTGGTAATAAAAATTTTTTTTTTTTAGAAACAGAAATCAATAAAATGAACAATACTGATACATGTGTTTCTGAAAAGACTTCTTTGTATTAATGCCAAGCTTTAAATAAATGGCTTCAAACTGACTTCAATATAGAACATGCTAGAAAAGAGAAAAAAAAAACCACAATAAACACCAAAAATACATAAAATAGTTTATTCTTTCTATAAAACCAGAGTCATGAATAACAACATCACTGATTTTGAGATTACACACACTTAGAGGCTTGTCCGAAAGCCTAATGCTAACACAGGTGAACTCTCTCCATGGGTATAATGTTCACTCTTTTAGTATTTTAAAGTTTTCTCAAGAAAAAAGATCAAATTAATATGACTATAGTTTGAAAACCTTAACCCATTAAGATGTAAATGTGACCAGTCTGCATGAAATGAGCTGCTTGTCTCAAACCTCTTAAAGCATACATGTATACCTCAAAGTGTCTGGAAAAATTGCAAAAAAAGTTTTTTGAACATTACAAGCTGGTAATATTTTAGAGATCAGTAAAGAAATGCTCTTGCAACAACTCCAGCTATTTTTGTCTATTTTTATTTAAACCTCTAAAGGACAAAGACTTATTTCGAACAGATGGGTCACAACTGATTTATAATATTTGATAGACAAAGTCCACAAATATTTAAAAAAGAAGAAAAAAAAGAAGAAATTGGCAAAACTAAGAAAAAATATTTTTAAAATCACAATCTCAAAGAAAGTTGACATGCGACACAAGGCAATTTCAAATTTTATTCAATTTTTTTTTTCAGAAATAAAAGCATAACATTAAAAACAAATAAAATCACTTGAGATTTGTTTTTACCATAAACCCTTTTTGTGCAGTGAAAAAAAAAGAACTTAGTTCATCTCAGTGATGTGTCTAAAAATGTAGAAAATCAGAATTTTACTGGGTTCAGTCACAGCATGCGTTTGGCATAGAACCTTTCAATAATTCATCAAGCAATAATCAGCACATGGGTAGCACAATGGTTAGCAAATATAAACTGAGATCTGCAAGGATGTCTCTGTCACAAGTTCAAGCCACTCACTGAGGCCTGACAGCCTGAGATCACAGTGTTATAGACAGGCTCCATGCAAGAAATAAAATCCAACACTTATCCCACCTAGCCCTCATCCCAGCTAACACTTACACAAAAATTCAATTTCATGTACATGGCTCTTCCACTGACTATGCATCCAGTTTTAAAACACACTATAACAAAAATGTTAGGATCTTATATTATTCAGTTCTTACGATAAAAATAAAGTGTGGTTTCTGTCTCCACATCAAAGAGGATCTGTCTTTGCATAAGTCATGAACAAACATTATGAGATTAAAGAGTAAAAAAAAAAAAATTGAAATAAAGACATACAATCGAGTTTGGTTGCTTTAAAGTCATTGAGCTAAAACAAACTTCCTACAGCCTTGTAGATCTAGACTATGCTCTGAGGTTAAAACACACACACTCAACTAACGGAAATGATATAATCTAAGTTTAATCCATGACGTATGAACAAAGATAGAAAGCCAGCAACTATGTATGTCTAGACTGTGTTCTTAAAATTAACACACACACACACACAATCACCTAACAGAAATAATACAACCTAAGTTGCTTCACGTATTGTGAGCAAAGACAAAGCCTACACGTGTGAAGACTGAAAACAAAGAGCTTTATAGGCCTACGCTAGTTCTAAAATTGTCCAAAGCAACAGCTTAAATTTCTCTTTGAAAATTGAGCAAACTGGTTTAATGACAAACATGATTGCATTTTTATTTTAAAGAAAAAAACAATGCAACAATAGTTTGCATGAAGTCTACAAGTTTGATATTGTTAGCTGCAAACAAATTCTGTCCATACAAAAGAAAACCTATATTAATTTTTGAGAAACTGAAATAAGTTGATAAATCTCGGATAGCACAAACATAGATCTCTCAATGAGCAAAAGTAAAGCCATCTGCAGTTCTAATAAAAAGTTCTCTGACATTTGTGCTGCATCAAGGCTAAGCCTTAATAGACAATCATCCAAAATATCTCTCTCATAACAAAGTTCAGAAATAGTCGCAGACTATTTTGTCAAAACTCACCCTCACTTGGATTACTGCAGGCGCAGAGAGCAGAAACCAAAACTGTGACAATCTGAATCACATAAAGACTGATTGCACTTGCAGACCTTGTGCCTATAATGTTACAGCCAGGCATTTTCTACATGAACGTTTTGTAAACTTTATACAAACAAACTGGAAACTGCATAACTACTTCTCTACATGCTTTGGGTTCTTGGTACAAACATCGAATGAAAACATGTCTATCATATCAGTGTAGTATTTTTGATAATGTAATCTTTTTGCAATGGAAGCAGACTAAATTCTTGAAACATCACACTGGGACTGCACACACACACATATTTCATTGTATGCATGTTCTGTCATCACCAAAAAGAGATGTTACAAAGCAGGAACAGACAATGTTACAAAAAAAACAAGGAACAGCCGCAATAACTCCTTAACATTTTCATCAAAATCCTTTCACAACATATTGGGGAATCTGGAATTGTTTCACACTATTTGACACATTTTGTGTTGAGACCAGCCCAAATGAACCAGAAGTCACAATTTGAATTTTCTAAAATTTTACAACAGGCTGAAACTTGTTTTTGTGTGCTTTGCATTAGCCAATACTTGTTGGGGCTGGGTTGACTCTGCTAAGGCAAGATATGACATTCTAGAATTTTTTTTTTTAAATAGCAGTTGATTAAAAAAAGGGACTAAATTGAATTTTTCCTTTTTCTGAATATTTTTTTTAAAGCAATATCATTCTCACTAAGTCTGCTCTCATATCTATGTGAGATTTTTCCAAGCTGCATAACATTCATTTCCTGGGGACTTTTTTCCTGCCAAAAAACCCCCCACTTTTTTCCTACAGAGAACCCCAGCTCATTTTGTGGAACCCTTCACACACATATATTATATCAGTTTGTAGAAAGCAACCATCTATGGTGCATTTCGTGGCAAAATGAGCTGAATGAATTGAGAGAGAAGATGAAATGGTTGCCCACACAATCAGACTCTTCTAAAGTTTGAGAAGTTCAACCTAAAACTAGAAGAATTATATCTGTATGGTGCAGCTATCATACATTCCTGTAGAAAACATCTCTTTTTCACATCTTTTGATTACATGTGAGGAAAAAAGACATCATTCACAGACTCACAAACTGTCATGACTTATGAGACTGATAAATTAGAGACAGATGATTACTTCTGTCTGAGCTCTTTGTTCTTGCATGACAGTGTGTCTTATGACTTAGGAGACTGATTACTTATTCACAAATGTCCATTTCATGCTGGGCTTCTTGCGCACAATGGAAGGAGCCACGTAAGTTAAGAAAATGATAAATTACAGACAAGCTACTATTTCTTGCTGGGCTCTTTCTGCATATCTGATGGCGCCACCTTGGTGTGTAAGGGGTGAGATCCTTGGTGTTGCTGAATGGCAGCTTTGGTTCTGTTGTACCACGGGCCAATGTTGGTGTTTTTCAGCGTGTCCTCAAACGCTGTGCAGCCCTCTATAGAGTTAAGCACACCGTAGACAGCCTTGACAAGAAGAAAAAAAACGGGATTGCGTGAAAGATGTTAAGAAAAATAGAGTGTCAGATTTTTAAAGGCACTTAAAAAAAGTATATTTAAGCTGAAATAATACCAGATAACAACTCAAACCCAAAGTTTTACACCAAGGTTTGAATAAGATCACAAAATTACAGCCAGCAAAACAACGAAAATAACAGGGGTTTGTTTTTCTCAATAAAGCCTGTCCACTAGGTGATCTCAGGCTTTTAGGCCCTTGTCAGGCCAGGGCATCTGTGGCAGTCTCAAACTCTCATCTAAACAAGAGCCAAGAGTGGCTAGCTAGTAGTGAAGAATAATCTGAAAAAAGAAACTGTTTGTGATCTTTGCTGGCTTTTTTTTTATGTGAGAAATTATATAAGTTTGGTTTTTTTTGTTCTTCATGGTAAAATTATTTATATACTTCTTTCATGTTTTCTCTTGTTCTAATAGGTATCGTTACTTATTGCCACTAGTGTCACGGTTCATGTTTTCTTTTAAACCAAACATTTATATTTCCCTTGTGAGGAATCAACTTCAAGAACTGTTCTTGCAGCTCTCTGGGCATAGCTTTTTAAGGGGAAGAATCAGTATGACACTACAAGGACTAAAATTCATGCTTTTACGTAACTCCAATGATGATTTGAAACATTGTAAAATTGGGCAAACAAAAAAAAATCTTTTCTCAACGTAGCCTCTGCTTGTAGAGTGAAGGGGGATATTGAATTCTTGAATATCATTTAGTCGAATGCAATGCACTGTTTCAATATCTACTTCATAGTCTAAAATGCTTAAACTTCATAAGAACAACCATCTCCTGCCCAAAATGCCTAAAATTTGTGCTGCTCCACATTTGACATGGATGATTATCTGACTCACCAAATCAGCCAAGTTTGGCTGAACTCCTCCAAAAAACGGCTGTTTTCCATGCTTCACCGTTTTGACCCACTCGTTGCAAGCATCATACAGAGACTGGCGGACATCATCTTTAAGGCTGTATCTGGATGAATAAACAAACACGCACAGAATTAAACACCCTTTTTAAAAAAAAGCGCTCTCATAATCTTTTTCAGTTTGTTTTATTAATGAAATTTTTTTTTAAAATGACCATAATTTTGGGCCAGGCCGGTACTTTCTAGAAACCCCACCAAATAACCTACTCTCACATTAAAACAAAAGCAAGCCAACAAAAAAAAAGAAAAGGGTTGAACCCTGTATGAAATTTCACCTTTGTGCCAAGCCTTACTCTTCACAAAAGACACAATTCATTGGACTATGATTCTATCATTTTAAATCACGCGTTTCATGACAGAAAAATAAAAATCTGCAAATGTTCAGACAAACAGCCAATTAAAAAAATTTAAAATGGCAATGTAAAGCTTTAACAACCAACTAATTAACCAAGTACTATCACACAGAAAACATGGGATGAATATATGAAAAAGACTAAATGACACGAAAATTATGCTTAAGTGGAATACATTGAAGCCATTTTAAACCTTTCTGTTTATCAACTTTGCAGTGCAGCAAAAGTGTTGGTCATGGTATTATGGCTACTGCCCCAAAAATTGCCCACCACTATTTGAAACTGCTTGCCAGTCATGCAAAAAAAAAAATGTTATCTTTTTTTTCCTATTCATTTCCTTTTTCTCTATCTCCAGTCAACAAAACCTGCAATTGCCATGATAATAGTGCTGAACGGCTTGAAACAAAACGGGGCACGGCCATGGAGATACAGAAAGAGATAGAAAGACAGACAATGTAAAACAACTTGGGAGATATGAATTGTATATGCATGTGTGTGAGTGTAAGAGAGAGAGATTAGAGATGGGAATCCTCTGTCAAGGCCTGATCCAACTCTTCACATTTGATAAAACGGTCCAAGCTTATCACTTATTAAACAAGCACAAGACTTACTAGCCCCCTCTGTGCTCCCGACGTCATTATTCTGTTATATCTCTCAGCTTGTTTTGAGCTACAGTACCCCGACATATCACTAGATCCAGACTTTCACTTTTTTTCCTCCATCTATCACCATTCACAGCTTTGCTGTTGCATCAACAAAAATCTTCAGTCATGGATCCAAAATGTTTATCAGAAAGACACCTTTGGTACTTAGTGAGGTTTTTAAATTGAGATTGATCTTAAATTTAAAAAAAAAAAAGTAAAAAAAAAAAAAAATGACCCAGAGAAATTTGACTGCTTTGTCCCACCAAGGAAATAACTAGTCAAAATTCATTTGCGTTTTGAAAGATGGTAACAAACCCTTTTTCATTTATCACTTGAAGACACAATAAGCCAAATGGCTGCTTCAAACTCACTTGGACTTGAGGATTTTCCCCATGATGTACATTACAAAAGCTCCAGCATAGATCACAACTTGCCGTTCAAAGAACGAAAAATTTTTCTCCCACTCACCTACCTGGTTATGAAAAAACAAAAAAAAACCAAAAATTAGCAAAAATGTTACATATATTCTTGAAATTAAAAATACTCGCTAAGATTTACAAAAACACATAACCAAAACTGGGACAAGAAAAGCTCATGTCCAAAGTGCCTGAATTGAATTTTTATAGAATGTAAAATCATTTTAACCTTTACAGGACACAGACCCCCTTTCCAGTGATGAACAAAATGCAACCTTTAGATTTGGTTACAAGGGTTTTACACCCCTTTTAGGATGCTGTCCTCCACTGCGGTTACCTCAGAGTTTCGCATCCTTATATGATGATTTTATACAAATTTTAAAAAAAAACACAAAAATTAATGCATCCTCAGGGAATAGAGAGTATCCACCCATTGCGTCTATAGGGAATTTTAATGATTTGGGTGGTGCGTACTGAAAAGGTTAATCTTTATTAGAATGGTTAGCAAAATTAAAGACATTGTGAAGCTAGTCAGATTTATTGAAGTCATGGCAAAAAGAAACATTGCAGTAAATACATCTCTATTTTACAAAATCCAGCTTCTGAGGGAAAAATGGTATTAGCATCTGTCCTTTGCTCTCAGTAGCTGTACTTCAACCAATTGATAAAATAGCCATACAATCAGTTGAAACAGTTGCATGTAAAAACATGCATTCATTAAGGAGAATAAATAGATTACTAAAATGTTGCTCATCAGATGATAAATTTTGCCAGCACTGATCACAAATAATATATAGCTGAGCTCAATAGTGAGTATCTCTTCAAGTACCTAAAGCTTGGCTTATATGCTCAGGTCTGGTAACATTCTCAGGCTTATTTCAGCAATATTTTTTTCTTAATTATATTTTTTTAAAAAAGAGAGATCAATAAGAGCAAGTGCTACATCATGATTTAATCAATATGCTTATAGACCTTGAGACCTACATAGAGCAAGTCAAAGAGAATTCTACCAACAAAGCTGCTATTTGCGAAAATATTTGGAGAGATCAGCCTGATGGTCTCATAAGCACTAAGTCATATTTTGTTCATTGGTAATTACCTGGCTATCAAAACAAAACAAACAGTAAACAATGAAAATGAAATTTGAAAAAAAAGGAAAAAACTAAAGCATAAGATTAAAAAATATTATCCAATGGTGACGAAACTTGTCATTCCTGTTCTCTTGAACTGAAATTTTCTAGGCAATAAAATTAGTGGTGAAATTTCCACATAAAGTTTTGAGTGTTCAACTGTTGAGTGGGACAGCTGGAGATGATTTAAACAATACTTTTGTACTTACATAGGAAAAGTAATGAAAGGCCTGCAAGGCTTCCCGAGTTGTGCGATAGGCATTCGGAGAGAGCATATGGACCAGGTGATCATCCGCCCATCGTCGCCATTTCCTCTCCTCACTGAAATGGGGACAGAATTTCTCGTTACAATCAATGTAGAGACTCATAAGCTTCACAAGGTAAAACTTAACGACAGTCTTATAAGCAGTTGGTCATAATCTTCCTACCTTCATCGGAATAAACAAAACTTATTGAGTAATTCATGAATACAAAAACATTTTCAAAACTAAGTTAAAAATGCCGATAATCGAATAGGAAGATAAGCTTTACAAAAACAGTCAAACTTTAGACAGTGTTGATTCTAGAAGGAAAAATTCTACTAAATTTTAATGTGCACTGAAATGTGACAGTGAAAACTGTACATGTGTATCAGTCTAACAAAATGAGTCAAGCTGTGGATCTGCATCACTGAGTTCAACTCAAATTTTTTGAGTAAAGAGGTAAAAACTCCCATTGCTTTATGTACAAAGTAAAAGTAAAAAATTAGCAGCATGTTTTTGTGAAGCAATCCTTTTCCTTCAGCTTGTGAGACTATTATTTAAGATACTGAAATCTAGATTACTAATAAACAGAATTGCCAAAAGTTGAGATACAAAGAAAGTTCCAGAAAAACTGATATCAGACTCATTAATAGACCAAAGAAGTTACCAATACTCGAAAAAAGTTTAAGTTATTGTTAGAAGTGACTGTAATAAAATCATGGGGTCACAGTAACACGATGGTCTGAGAAACTATCTATACATACAGCTTTTACCTCACCATCGCAACCTGCATTTTATTTTATTTTTTTTCTTTCCCAAGAAGAATTCAGCTTGTCACAGTGAACCAAACACAGAACAAAGTTTAACATATTCTTCATAGATTTTCATTGCATGTTCACATAATTTTCAAGGATAAAACTACTACCAGATCTTGCAAAAGATTCTAAAGCCATGATAATAAACCAAGACCCATCTAAACAAAATCACATGGAAAAATCATCCAACGGTGTGTTACTTCTAACCAAAGAGCTTCCATATTAGATTATCACATACTTTTTGGACAAGTACAGACAGCTCTATGATTGCTCACATTTTACAGGTTAAAAAAACAAACAAACACAGCTTTTGACTGACTGAAAAAATTCCGGACATTGACGAGCAATTAAAGTTTCACCTTCTCTCCTTGGGCGAGGTTCCTATGTCCTTGGTTTCTTGGTACATAATGAAGTATTTGTTGGGAAAATCGTATTTTTTTTTGCCACTGATCACCTCGGTGTAGCAGGGATAGAACATTGCATACTTGTCCAGACTCGTGCTGCGATCGCTGAGATAGGATTCCAGAGCACTGATTATCACAGATGAATCTCGAAGGATCTGTATTGTGTTACATAAAACAAACAAAACAAAAATGGCTTTGGTTTATCATTAATCTAATTAAGCATTGGGCCTCTCACAGACTGTTAACCTGGTCCTGAGATTTTTTCTTCTCTGCAAAATATTGAATTTTCTTTTTTTTTTTTTTCCTCCCACTTTCTATATAAGGACAAAAAAGGGAATTCGCAGCCTTTGAACTTTTTTAGTGACATCTTCCAAACAGGCTATAAGCCCCCCAAAAGTACGCCTACGTCCTTCAATTTATCGCCTCTTTTTGTTCTTTTTTTGTAATTATATAATTATATTTCACTCTACGTTTGCAGAAGCAACTCACAGAATTAGAATTCAGCATTTATAGATTGATTCTATCAATATGGCCTATTTTCAAAGAAATACATGTGTAATGTGAATAGGGGAAAAGCAAAGGTCAAAGTTGACAAGGGTGACAATCTTGCTTTGCCTGACTAAAAAAATAATCATACAAGGCAAAACTGCGTTAACAATGCCTGGAAATGTGAGAATACAATTCACTCTCCCCATAAAAAATATTGAGAAGCTAATTAATATTGGAAATTCATATCTATTTACTTTTTATTTGGCATCCTTAAAAATCTTTCTAGTGAACTCTTATTCTGTTTTAGCTTTCTAGTTGTTCTATCTTCATTTTTCTTTAGTAATATTGATACTGATAGCAGTCATTCTAAAAAATTGTACTGGAACTTTTTAAACTCCATGAATCAATTAATCGCTAAAAAAAAGTTAAGCTTTGTAAGCTCTTTAAATAACTTTTTATGTGAATAAGTCAGAAATTTATGTACATGTAGAAGTTTACAAGTATTAGCCATTTTAACAAAAAAATTAAAGCACTATGGTTACTTACAAGATTTTTATCTTATAAAATGAGCATCGACTTCTTCACTCTTGAAAGATCCCATTTACCAATAAAATTAAAAGATTATTTTCTCTTCATTTTTTTTAAATTCAAATTCCAACTCATTCACTCAAAGTACAAGCCATTTAAAATTTTTTTTTTACACAACTGGCACATTTTAATATTGCTACATTAGGCACGTTTTATAGCAAAATTCCATGAGGAGTAAGCTCCTAGAGGTTTTAGCCTTGCGTAGTTCTGCACCAATAATGCATTTATAATTTAAAGCTTTACACTGTTTCCTCAAAATACTTTCATAGAATGAATCTCCCCTTGAAGTCTGACACACATTCCTTTTGGTGATAATTTTTATTGCAGTTCAGAGCTGGTAAAATATTCCATTGCTGGCTTTTGAGGCCTCTGGACAAATGGTGCTTCATTGTAAGTTTCAACAACCATGGCATCATATTTTGCAATTTGGTCCAAAATTCTTAACCACGCATTCCCCATGATCATTTAAAATGAAAAAGCGGTGAGACAGAAAAGCTACACCCTGCCATATAAACGAGTGGATACTTTTTTTTTTTAACCAGAATTTGAACTTGTAACAAAAATTTCAGGGGTTGAAACATTGACTAGAGAGAAAAGTCACAAGTATTAGTGAATTATAATACATTTCAATTTTTGACCATTTAACGACAAGTCGTATCTCACCACTTCTGTATTACTGTTTGGCATTTCGACAATTAGAACTGGGACTTTTGGGTAACCTGACCATTTCAGTTGCTTTTTGGTGATAGAGTTGACCTCAATAACATCATAGGAGAATCCATGGTAGTCAAGGACAGCTCGCACCTTGCAGCAGAAGGGACATGTTTGGTACTGGTAGAGGGTCAATTTCAGGCCTGTGTTGTCTGTGTCTACTCTCACCTGGTGATTCATACATGGGAAATGAGTTAAATACCAACTTCAGGCCTGTGTTGTCTATGTCTACTCTCACCTGGTGATTCAAACATCGGAAACAAATAAATTACCAACTTCAGGCCTGTGTTGTCTCCACTTACCCTCACTTGGTGATTCAAACACATGGGAAATGAAGAAGTCACAGATAATGTTATGATGTAATGTAAGTCGTGCTACTTTCATACAATATCGCCAAATTTTTTTACGGCGACCTTTTAATTTTGTCAGTAGCTGATAAAAGTAGATCTAGAGGTGTTGGGCCCATACCATTACGGTCCCTACGTTACTTTATTTTGTTAGAATTAGGCCGCAGTAACCACTTATAGGTACCGCAGACAGTAAGGATTACTGGTGGGCCTATCCATGGAAAATCCCATCAACTTAATTAACATTGTAAATAAGAATCGCGGTAGATGCAATATTTTACCTCTCTTGAAGGTTTAATATATGGCCTGTCTTTGTCATCAAACAAAGGGTTTTCAGCCCTTACGCTCTGCGTTTGCCAGAAGTGATGGACTAACCCTGCACCCGTGCCTAGAACCGCAACGGCCGCACTAGCGGAAGCAAACAGACGGATGCCTCGTCTCCAACTTGTGTTCAAAGTTTTCGAGGAAAAGTGCCGAGAATAAGCCTGGAGGGGTTTTGACTGCATCGTTCCTCGGAAAGAGCAATAGTCAATTACTTGACCAAAGAGCCTAGGACATATTCGCTGCATGAAGGGCGCCGCCATCTTGTTTCATAACAACTTTCGTTTTCCACTGCTTAGTGCTCAGTGCCAAAACGAACTACTTTTTATGATACGAAAGCAATGATTCGTCATAAACTTTTTTCGCACCTTTCTCCCTTCTCGCCTCAATTCTGTTCTTCTAGAGATAAGATGCAGATACATAGGGAGATCGACTCTGTTTCACTATTTCTCTGCTACGTCTATGATACTTTCGTGTCGGTCATGATACAAAATTCTGCAAATCCTTTACCATCAGGCAATACAGCTATATTCAAAATTTCTAACTTTATTTGTCGTTAGTCCATTGCCTTTCCATTAGACCTACTTTCTCTTTGGCAATCTGGATTTTCTTTTCAATTTCAAGAATGTACGAGTTAATGCTGAACTTGAACCTCGTGCGTTACTATCATGAAATAAACATGTAATTTTTGTTCTTTTCCTTCCTTGGCAATCTCACAAGTCTTCAACTAGCTCGACAACAACAAAAACAAAAACTCACACCTGTGAAACAAGAGATGATCATATTCAATGTATCATGTAGGCCTGTAAAAATTATCTTTGTTTTGTTTCGTGCAGATGGTGCTTCCGCTCTTCAGGATCGATTTTAATTTTTATTAAAAACGATTTGAAATACACGT
>BLXT01000008.1:25705-38044 GCA_019648995.1 Plakobranchus ocellatus | reverse complement strand
AAAAAAAAAAAAAAAAAAAAAAAAAAAAAAAAAAAAAAAAAAAAAAAAAAAAAAAAAAAACCAATAAGTTTTCAGGTCAGCTGCGTAACGCAAAAGCAACAAAGACCATTTTGATTTTCAATTTACAGTTCATTATCACTGCATCAACCGCTGTGCGGGGCAGGCAATTGAGTAAACATTTACTCACCAGCCATGCGCATACATTTTCATGTACACACATTTTCAAATTAATGTAAGTACATCGATTGTTTACCAAAGGATATAATTATTGTTCCGATTTCAATCAGTTGCTAAACAGAACAGTGTAGAGGAGGTGTGTCTACATTGTTGCGTACGTTAAAATTTGATGCTAGTCGTTGTTCTAATAAAAAAAAAAAAACTTCACAGAAATTTCATTTTGCTCCATTTGAACCAATAACGCGCCGCTGCGGTTACTCATCCAAGAACTGTTCACTACGTTATTACCGCCGATTAAAAATACACCAGGACTTTTTAAACTTAAAAAGGGCGAAGGAATAAACAAGGGAAAAGATACTTTAATCCTTTCTGTATGAAGTTTCTTAGCGTGTGGCTGTAGATTTTGTTGGACCAAAACCTACGCAGAGTGGCAACATAGAATTCTAAATTCGTAACCGGAGGACAACCAGCGACGAAATTATAGGACTGAATAAGGTCAACGGATAAGCATTATGACAAAGCTCAGATTTATGGCAAAATACGATTTCAGAATCGTTCCATTTTTGAGCCGAAGAGTTATCAGATGACGCTCATACGAAATGCACCAATATCGTTTCCTTTCCTTTTTTTTTTTTTTAATGCACCGATGGAATGGAAACAGATCTCAAAACAGGAAAACAAAAAAGTCACATTTTCCTTGATATCTTATTAAAAAAACAAAAAAAAAAAACAAATAGAAATGAGCTGCAACATTATTTAAGCCCAGTAACACAACATGGCAGAAGAAAGCAGAAGACAGAACACTACCGGTGTGGAGAGATTCTGCAGAGGGCTGCATCCAGCAGGAGATGGACGAGGCTTTGGTAATTTAAACGTGAGGATATCTACACATAAGAGGTCTTATAATTTTTCCAGATGACAATTAAAGAAGGTGTTTATCCCTCCGTTCATTGACGAATATAAATTCACTCCACTTTTAGAGAGAAAAGCGCTGTGACAAAATAACGCAATGGTCAGTGTCAATTTGATGCCAAACTGTTTGTTGTACGAATAATCAGGTATAAAAGTAAATTTTGTAAAGGGATATTGAAAATTTCAATGAAAGAAACGTCAATATAAGAAAAAAAAGGGGTCTGGGAAAGCCTTCTTTAACCCCGATTCAGATATGCCACATGAAAACTGTCTTACGTGATGCATGCAGCGATGTAAGAGAGATTTCTGAT
The DNA here is from genome assembly GCA_019648995.1 of Plakobranchus ocellatus. Lineage (NCBI taxonomy): Eukaryota > Metazoa > Mollusca > Gastropoda > Plakobranchidae > Plakobranchus > Plakobranchus ocellatus. The sequence continues at coordinate 36,644 of BLXT01000008.1, read as the reverse complement.
TGGAAGTGTATTCGTCCTCGACGTGCCGAGAACTTGTATATACGCATAATTGTCTTGAACTTAGGCCGAAACCGAAACCGATAATATAAAAATAAAAAGGCGACTGTTCATGGAATAAATATAACTTATTAATCAATAAATATCCAAAGATTCTTTTGAAATCCGACTATTCTTGGATGTTTAAATCCCACCTTTTTAAATTAACTTAATTATTTATTTAATTTACGCAGTAGGATAATTAAAAAAAAAAAGTCCCACATAGGAATGGCTTCCTCTATTATAATACAGAATTCAAATAGTCTTACACCTTTACACTGTGCACAGCGACTTATGTATAATGCTTCCTCTTCTACCCCCCTCCCCCCTTCTCGGCCCCTCTCTCTCTCTCTCTCTCTCTCTCTCTCTCTCTTTCTTACACACACATACACACCAAAACATATATTGATGGTGGACGGACATTTCAAACCTCTCTATATATGTGGGAATTTATGTATATGTATAAGAAAAGACAAAATAAACATTTGCTAACTAGATATTATATATAACACTAATCGATACTCTCAAAGTAAGTTACCGGGGTATTGTAAAGACACATCAAAACTTTCGCCGAAAAGATCTTAGATTTTTTTTTTCGTTTGTAATGCTTCCCGAGTGGTGATCTTGCTCTTGCCCATTCATAATTTCACTTTTATTTACTTATTTATTTTTTTAAAACTTTGTCTATTTGCCTGAATTTCTCTTTCATCTACTACAATTTGAATGATTAAAATATCATATATATATATATATATATATATATATATATATATATATATATATATATATATATATATATATATATATATATGTATATGACTTGATAATACTTTCCATTCTTTTCTAATTCTTTCTTTATAAAACTGGGTTGACCCATGTTTATCTAGATCCAGTTATAAATTACTGTTTATATTCTATGGTTTAACCTACTTCAACGTTGATCACGAATTTTTATTAAAGCTATGCTGGACCTAGATGGACCTAGAAGACCTACAAAAACATTCCACGAAGTTAGAAATCCAAACCATAAGGGATTCGAATAAATCTGTATTTTAATCTATCATGATCTCCAGATTGAGACTGGATTCTCAGTTATCGATGGTCCTTCTTTTTTTTATATTAACTCTAGAATCTAAGCAGACCCAATTAGATCTAGATCCGATTTAATCTATTCTAACGACGCCACGATTCATGATAAGCTATACTAGACCTAGATCGACCTTTAGTCTAGTCCTACAATGATATTAGAAATCTAAATAGATAATTGAAAGGCAACCCTTGCGGAATAAAAAAGAAAAAAAAAAAAAGAAAAATTTCCTTGTTTGAATATTTGATTAAACAAGGTAACAGGACAGTTTAATACCATAATTTTCGGAGGGACGCTTTGATTGTTGTCAATAACTCTGAGGCCTAGTTTGGAAAAAAATAAAATAAAAAGACCCAGTTACACCTTTCCAGGTGCCTGTCTAAGCCGATGAGACCACAGACGAAGTCTTATTCTGGTTACAATAATATTGCACACTTCCTAATCACCGCCTCACATGAAAACGGCACGCACGTCAATAATGTCGTCCTTTTCGATCAAACAACCATGGCGAAAGATTTTGTATGAGCGTCAACCATATCCTGATAATTATGTCGACACTTCATTTTTAGAGGAGCTGAAAAAAAATCGTGAGGCTATAGTTGCATTAATGAGAGCTTGTTATTCAGTGCCAGTAGATATCTAACCTAATCCAGATCTATGAGTATGAGTAGGCTTAGTCACAGTGGCCTGCGAAAACCAGTCACATGTGCCAGACCAAAAATTTAGAGATTTTGATATTTTCAAATAATTTCTGAGATATTACTGAATAATATGCACTTTAAATTTTGTTGTAGATTCATGCTTTATCTATATTTATTCATTCGGTATCGGTCTTTTTTATATCTGTTTTCGATCTCTAATCTAATGGCGATATTATTATTCGGCATGTGTCGTCAAAATTGTGTAGATCTAGATCTAGATCTAGGCCCTATTTTAATAAAGATGATAAAATGATGCTGATAAATTTTTTTTTTTTTTGGACTTGGAGGAAGGAATAGATAGATCTAGATCTATCTGAAGAAATGATGAGAGCAAGTTTATGCACTGGAAATATAACAGCGGAAGATTCCGAGAACGACAATGGGTGTTGAGAATAGTAGAAAGAGCAACAGGCGACTTCTTCCTTATTTTATACCCGTTGATGACAGATGTGCCCATAATACATGTACAACACGTTCTAGTATCAGTTTTATGGTAAAGTTTAAATGTATTGATCACCCTTATTACTATCAGTGTTATTTTTTGTTCTTAATCCCCAATTTTTCCCACAATCCCAAACCCACTCACAGCTTATATCTCCTCTTTTCCTCCTAAATGCGGAAATGTAGGGCCTAATACTCACGTCACTCTCATCAATAAAAACGGATAGGATAGGAATGAAAGGAATGCCTGTCTGTCTTTGGATATCTATGCAGTCCGATAAGATCTTTGAGTGAGCAATGCCTCTGACAAAATTTTCCTTGATTATCTCATCATTGAAGTCAAAATCGTGGGTACAGCCTGGTTCCTTGCTTTTTGCACTGTACTGGCATATAAGGATGCTTGCCCCCTGAGATTTGCAAGGAGGGTTTGGATGCCCATGCCAGATTTTGCAGCTAGATCAATATTCTAGATTTCTAGTTCTAGATCAGGATCCAGGTCTAGATGAGACGTAAACAGCATGATTTGAATCTAGATCTAGATCTAGTCTCTAGTCTCTGTAAAATTTGAAATGCTATAACCTTTAATAAATCTTGTTTTTTTTTGACATTTATCCAAACATAAGCTAGATTAGATCTAGATCTAGATTATCTAGAATTTTAAATGCATACATTGTACCTTCTATGGCTGGACTTGTTTCAGTAGCAGGATGGGGGCGGGGCTCAACTTGTATTCTTTCACTTAAATCTATTCTTCCACATCTAAATCACTGACTTCCTCTGAATCAGAAGAATGCAGAAGCCTTTCCGAGAAATTATATTCTATTATATCTCTTAAATTGTTGTCAGAATACAAATGAGACAGACCTAGAGCTCCCAAATCACTCAAAATGCTTGGCTCTTTCTTTAGATAGTGCTTCTGCCATCTTGAAGCATGGGCACAATTTACTTGGTGACCGATAGGAGATGTTGTTTCTAATTTGAAAATCTTAAATTAAGCACAAAGTTAATATTTCGTGTAAATATAAATTCAAATGTAATGTTAAATTTTATGGGGATTCAAAGCTTTTGAATTTATGTTTTGCTGAAAGTATAGAAATTGACCACAAACAATAATGATGTAGGCAAACAGATGTGAATATTTAGAAATCACGTGAGCATACCTTTAACCTTTCAAAATTCCTTTCGTATTCATCCGCACACGTCATGAATGAATAGTTGAGAAAAAGATGTAAACAGGGGTATGCAACAGGATGGGGTATGAGGTATCCAGCAGAAAAAAAATCGTGAAAAGGAAACAGATTTTTTGTATATTTTTGCTCTATTTAGTGCCTGTGAAAAATAATTATTTTAAAATACTTCGTTATTTTTTAAAAAAGAAAGTTAAAAAAGAAATAATCTATAATAGTTCAAGAATTTATTTTTAAGAATGACTAAATTGCCATGGTATGACCTCACGGTGTGTTTCAGGCTTTAGCCCAAATTTACATTTACCAACAATACAAATGACAGGTTTTTGTATGCCACAACACATATATCTAGATCTGAAGTCTAGGGCAATTGTCTGGTTTTATTTTACTTTAGATCATAACTGCTTTCAGGTATAAAATCATACTTATAAAGATGCTGAACATGAATACGGCACTCCCATTCGGCCCAAACAAATGGTTCACAAGATATTTAGTTTTTAAGTTGTAGTATTTTACTCTTTTCTTTTGCTAAAGGGGCTTAACCCAGCATGCTGTGTCTTCATTCGTCAGAAAGTTTACAACACTAAGTAAAAATTTATCGGGCATCTTATCTGGTGTAGATCTAAATTTTAGATCCATGTAATCCTTACCATCTTTAGTCACTACAAAACCGATTTAGAGAAGAAATGTTCAGTGAGTTTTAGTTGATCAGGTCCGATTAAAAAATAAAACCCAATAGTGTGAAATTAGAATGAAACAATTTGTTAAGATCTCTCATAATACGGTGTTATATTAATTTTTGAACTCTTGTCCATGTTTGGGTTTTGTTGGCATAAAGTGAAATTAAATAGTCACTGCTTCTAGTTGTTAGCATTTCTGCTGATTCCCTCGAATTTTTCCAAGGTAATGGTCACTTAACAAAAAAAAATTCTGCTCGGTAGATTAAATAATTTCATGGATTTTAAATTATGCTCCACAGATATCAATTTCAGAGGTGAATAAAAATTAAAATAGAAGTTAAATTGATGCCAGGGTGCCTCTAAATGGTTTTATTTGCATTTTTTTTGACAATATTTTATAAGGGAGCATATCATCCCCTGAAAAATGCTTTTTAATTTTTTCTATGGATTATTGTGATTTTATAATATTAAGGACAAAATTGAAGTAATTTTAAAAGATAAGTGCAGAAAATTTGAAAAATTGTTTACAGGCAAAAATAATTTTATTCCAATTTTTGAAATGATGAATGAACACCATAGTTTTGGAGCATGGCGGCTGAGATTTTGTTCATGAGCCCCAATTCCAACTGTTCAAATATAATATTGAAAAACACAAGTGATAGAAAGGAAGTGTGTATTGTTTTCATTCAATTTCATGGTATAATAAGTTGGTAAGTACTTTATGATAGTAGAGGAATGTAAAGGGTGGTAGAGTCCTGAGAGAGGTAATACCATCCCTGAGGCTATTCCGCCCCCCTCTAAATCCAAAGGGGAGCCAACTGGATCCATTCTTTTGTGTTGAAATTTTGTCTCCCTTGAAAAACATCCAAATGCACTGCAAAAAAATTGATCCATTTAGCCCCCTTTCAGAATTAGAGGGAGGGATTTTCCCAGTTCACCCCAGTTTTGACACAAGACATAATAGAGAAGGCTAACCAAATATACTGCAATTTTGTCAATATTAAGATTATATGGAGATTGAGATTCCACTTGATCTGCTGAGCAATTGTGTGCATAGTCTTCAGGAAAATCCACTGCAAGTGTTAGCAGCTATAATGTTAGTTTCATTCTTAACTCACTCACATTTAAGCACTGAAGTCTTTTTTCGGAGTTGTCTCCATGTGATACACAACCTTTTATTCCTTTTGCAGTTCATGTGCGTTCCTATGACATCAAGACTTTAATGCTTGAGGCTGCAAATCTCAGCCAGCAAATAAACAGGTTAGACATGTTATACGTTATATTATTTATAAACATATATATGTTTATTATAACCTTCAAGCTCTACAAAGAATTATCTTTTGCTAAGAATAAGATTTAAGTGTTTAATATTAGAAATAGTATTTTGGACAGGAATATAAATCTCTGACATTCAGCTCAGTAGGTCTGCTCTGAAGACAAAAAGCAAACGGCCAACTGAACAATTTTAATCATCCATTCAAACTGAAGGCTAAAGGTGTAGCCATGTAAATTGTTTGGCTATAATGCCCATTGTCTCAAAACCAGTCGTCAAGTCTTAAGTTAACAATTCACATCATATAGTAGTAGAAATGAGAAAAATATACAAATGTTTATAAATATGTTATAATGTGTAACTTTAAGGATCTTGAAGATGCTCTGATGGTTGAAAACAAGTGAAATGACATAGTAAAAGAACAGAACTATTTGCTTAAACAGCATTATAATACATTAGAACATTCTGTCGACTTCCTACATCATAGGAATAACTCAGAATTAAAAAAAATTTTTAGTATGCCTACATACCGTAACTCAATTTTGTTTTTACGTTCCCTAATTTCTCATGATACTTGAATGGGAAACTATATCACATAATAGAAGTAATGCAACATTTAATATGCTTTGAAAAATAGGGTCAGACTGAATCAGTTGAGCTATGGATTATATATATCATAATAAAAATGATTTGATTGAAGACACTTTCTGCTTTGCTTCAAAGGCATCAAAAGGAGATAATGAAAATTATGTGATTCATTCTTTGGTATTTATTTGTGTGTAGCATTTCCTTGTTTGTGACCATGTACTTTTACATGGAGGATCAGACAGCCTCGCCCCAAACTCTGTGGTGTGTTGCATCTGTACTGACTGGTCTTGGCTACTTAATCAACTTGCTGATCTCTCAGCTGCGAGGAGAGACATTCTCACCAGGCCTTTGTGAGTACATATGGTTGTAAACTTGAGTGTTGTACAATTGAAGATTGAAATTTAAAGCAAAAAAATCTTAAAAGCAAAAAGTAGCCTTTTGCTCTCTTTTTTGAATGAAGCGGAAAAAAATCGCTGGCATTGTTAAACCTGAGAAAATTAGTATTTATTCACAAAATCATTATCATTGTGTTTGATTTCAGTTCAAATCTAATAGGTCCAATAACAATACAAGATTTGTGTCATGAAAGTGCTACTTTAGTAAAACTGAAACAACTTGCACTTTAACCCCGCATGCTCTTTCAGGCCTGCAGCACGCTCGGACATGTGTCCTGTTCCAGAGCCTGAGTGTCGCCCTGTCCCCTATCCTGGTCTCCCTGACGGAGACAATCAGCACAGATACCATCTATGCCATGACCACACTGATGCTTCTTGCCAACTTCCTCTTCTATAACTATGATTATTCTGAGGGAAGGTTTGTCAATCGTTACCACTTTAATTTTCTGTTAAGTTACTTTGGATATTTAGAATTTAGGTTTTCTGGCACCTTTTGCATTTCCAGGTTCACTAGTCTTTTTGTTATATACCTGTGCAGATTCATTAGTTTTGTTAAGATAAGCCGATTTGATGACTCCTTTTCACTGAATCCAAGAACAAACTTTATGTGATGATTCCACATAGGAAAAACTGTGTTGCTTCTGCTCTTGACTGCCTTCCACCACCCTCAACCACCTTCCACCACACTCTACAGTCCACCACCACCTTCAATCACCATCTACCACCCTATAATCTACTTCCCTCAACCACCATCCACCAACCTCTTCAGTCTACCACCTTCAACCACCATCCACCACCCTCTACAGTCCTGCACCACCCTCAACCACCATCCACCACCCTCTACAGTCCTGCACCACCCTCAACCACCATCCACCACCTTCTACAGTCCTCCACCTCCTTCCCACCCTCTCCAGTCTTCCACTGCCCTCTACAGTCCACTACAACCTTCAACCACCATCCACCACCCTCTGCAGTCCTCCTTCCCACCCTCTCCAATCTTCCACCACCCTCTACAGTCCACCACAACCATCAACCACCATCCACCACCCTATGCAGTCCTCCACCTCCTTCCCACCTTCTACAGCCCTCAGTCCTCAACCACCTTCCACCACACTATACAGTCTTCCACCACCCTTTACAGTCATCCACAACTTTTTCAGTCCTCCTTCACCTTCCACCACAAGATTACGTTTTTAAGCCAGTTTTTTTTTGTTATTCTGAACCAAAAATTTTCATTTCGTTTAAATTTTCATTTTCTTGAAAGTTGCCTGTGTATACACATGTGTGTATGATAAGACTAAAGCTGGATCTTGTTTGCATTATAACTCATGCTTTGCAATCACAAAACCTTTTTAACTTAGGAATCACACACATTCCTATTTGCTTCAATGTCACATCAAAGCCAAAATGGAAACGAATGTCTATGATTTGAAGAGTTTTAGCAGCCTAGAACACCCATAAGTTGATGGCAAATCAAAATTATCAGAGCAAACAAGAGGACATTATCAAGAACCAATTAGTGCAAACGATGTGCAGTCCACTGACATTTGGCTTTATGACAGCACACCACCAAACAGATTCAAGAGAGCTGCCTGTCTTGACTGCTGTGGCTTTGCATTACCTTAGGAGACAAAGATAATAAACATTTATTGAATGGCAATCATTCTCACGCAATGAGCTATGATTTACAGATGTGAAGGAACACAGACTTGAAGCTCATTGTTGTGATTGCAATCGCTGCCCAGCTCTGAGACCAGTTTTAATTAAAAAGAATGTTGCAAGGAACTCTTTTAAGGAAAAAGATTTTTCTCTGGATATGTTCTTTCAAAATTTTTTTTAAACTAACCTAAAATGCTTTCAAAATATCTACTTATATATTTTGGAACATATGAAACATGCATATAAATTATTTATGATATATTGTACGTTGTACTCCTCAGCCAAGTGCCAGGTCCTTTGTCTTTAAACGCAGCCGTATTTGCTTCCGTCTGCCTGGCTTCCCGTCTGCACACTGCCTGGCATGCATTCACCACAGTTACCGTCTCCTTCCAACTTTTTGCTCTTGGACCTTTGCTGCGTAAAAATCTTAAGGTAGGAAGACATAGGAGCGACTGTGTGAATTGGGGTTTTTCAATTTCCATTGCAGTTTTCAAGTAAAGTCTTGGTAACCATCTTGAAAGTTTGTTTTTCAATAGCCAAAGCCTGATCAAAAAGTTGCATTTCCTTTAGAGCTGACATATTCTCAGAGGCAAAAATCCTGTATTTTGGTGTGTGGGCTTGAGAAATCAATGTTCAAAATGCGAGCTAAGACCCATTCCGACTGGTCTTGATACATCTTAGCCTTAAAGCGAAAGGCAGTTTTGTTCAAAGTTTAGAATTTAAAAATTTTTTTCCCCTGGTCAAATTGAAATCTAAGATATTTGGTTTGTAGAGTGAAAAATAAATTTTATAAAGGTTTTGTTAAAGAAAAAAATTTTATAAAGGTGTTTTAAAATTATAGGAAGTCTTTAATTTTTTTTTTTGTTAACAATAAAATCCCCCCCCCCCAAAAAAAAAAAACGTAGGGTTTTTCTTGATTTTGAAATGTAAACAACAGTTTCTTAAGTTTATGATTATTATGATAGCATTTGTCTTGGAAGTCCTGAAATGTCACCATAAATATAAGTGTATCAATTGCTTATGTAGAATATCCAAAGTTGTGAGAGACAAAATAACAAAACCTGAAAGCCTATTGGTTGACACATTTGTATCGTTTCAGCAGGAAATAAGACGGTTTGCAGCATTTAAAATTTAGTCAAAGTAAAGACAGTTGACACGATTCCATTTTTCTTTCCCAATTCTTTTAAGACATCTGGGCCAGTCTTGCCCTGTTTGATAATATTGAGAGAAAGTCTGCGATCATAGTCATTAGTTGGAGAGATGATATTAGTGAAGCACAAAATTTTTTGTTTCCATAATTGATTTTTCTGCAAAACATCCCATTATGATTTTTAAAAATGAATTTGTTATAGCTTTTCTAAGGAAATGAGTGAAATTGATGATTTGGATGTGTGATTGTATCTATCTACCTGTCAGTTGTGGTGGTCAGAGGCTCACTTCACGGCCAACCTACTCACTGTGACAGTGTGCTGTGTCTGCCTTGCGACCAAGAGCATGGTGGGGGCAGTGCTGTATCTTCTCGCAACAGTGTTCATCATGGCCGTGTGTCCGCTGTGGCTCTACAGTCTACAGAAGCACAAGAAGTAAGAGGCTCCGAAAGCTGTCGATTCATTCATTATCAGTCTATATCATTTTAAGATCTTATCTTAATCAAAGAAAGGAAGTTATATATGTATGTTCTCAGTGAATAAAAAAAGATGGTTCAGGCAAAGAAACTATATGTGGTATGAAAAAAAAAGGTCGATGTGTGGCACCAAGGTAAAATTGAGACATTTAGAATTTTGCATTTAAAGAGATACAAATATCTTCAACAGTTATTGTTGAATGGTTTGGCCTTTGTGCATCTTTGCAAAAATAGAGAAGAGATAGAATTGTAGAGAAGATTAAAGCAGAGAATCTAACACTAACAGAGAAAAAGACAGATATTCCAGCTTTGAATTGTTAGACCTCATGATCAGATGTCAGCGACATATGTCTGAAAATTCTGTGGTGCCTCATAAATTAAAAGAACAAGGAATGAAATGCTGATAATTTTTGTAAAATGGTGTACAGCTCGTTGGAATATCTAAAAAGCATGCGTTGCTTTAAAATAGGCACCCAAAACCCAAAATTTCATCTCTAACATACAGACCCAGTAAGAACATCATTTGATAGAGCTCAATGAGCTGAACATTTTGATACCAAAATGATGCATATTGATCAATATTGAAAAAAGTTACAGCATTTTAAGTACGGCCGTTTTTTGTCAGTAATTTGCGATTTTCTGCAATTGTGGATTACGTCAAGTTTGGACATCCAAAACTCATAGAGTTTATGCCTGATACTTATGAAACTCACAGATCTTACAGACAGTTATACAGACAACATACTCAATTTTTTTTGCGATTCACAAACAATAAAAAATGTATGTTATATTGATCCAAAAATGGCTTGAAGGCAAAATGTGCGCATTTTGACAATGGCTAAAAAAAGGTCATTTTTCTTAAAATTCAAAAACTTATAAAAAATTAACCAACAAAGCTACAGATTCCCTATTTATACCAAATTAAAGAAAAAAGCATGCTCTAAAGTCTCATATTCATGTAAAAAAAAGAAAAATGAAAAAAAGAACATATGCAAAGAAAAAAAAAAACCCAAATTGACTTACGCGCAGAAAATGCGTTTTTTGAAAAAAATTTAAAAATTGTTAAAAATGAACCATTTAAGCTATGAGGCTTATCTAATTAAAGCTTAATTGATGTTTTATTGCTATATGTATATATAAGAAGAAAATAAAAAGAGAAAAAAAAAAGGTCTTTGGTATGTAGCCGGTTTCTGTGCACATCGGCAATTTTCAATAAATTTTAGATGTTATTCAAAACAATCCATAGATGACTCATAAATTAAAAATTT